>JAWKAJ010000234.1:0-21505 GCA_033816785.1 Picus viridis
CGAGAGAATTCCAGTGAAGGTGAGACACATTGATGCTCACATTCCTAAGAGCAGAGCTACTGAGGAACAGCAACACAACCATCAAGCAGATTTAGCTGCAGGAGTTTCTCCAGTAGACATGGACTCTGATCTTGATCTTGACTGGAAACACCGAGGTGAGATGTTCTTAGCTCGGTGGGCTCACGATTCGTCAGGACATCAAGGCAGAGATGCAACCTACCAGTGGGCACGTGACAGATCCATAGACATTTCCATGGATGCTATCACACAAGTCATCCATGACTGTGACATTTGTGCTGCTATTAAGCAGGCAAAACGACTTAAGCCCTTATGGTATGGTGACAGATGGTCCAAGTACAAGTATGGTGAAGCTTGGCAAGTTGACTACATCACTCTACCACGTTCTCGTTCTGGTAAGCAGTATGTGCTTACTATGGTAGAGGCAAACACTGGATGGTTGGAAACTTATCCAGTACCACATGCAACTGCACGCAACACCATTCTCGGCCTGGAGAGACAAATCCTGTGGAGACACGGAACTCCAGAGAGGATTGAGTCAGACAACGGAACTCACTTCAAAAACAACCTTGTAAAGAGTTGGGCCAAAGAGCACGGCATCGAGTGGATATTCCACATCCCCTACTATGCACCAGCTGCAGGGAAGATTGAACGCTACAACGGTTTGTTGAAGACCACTCTGAAAGCCATGGGGGTGGATCTTTGAAAAACTGGGAAAAGCATTTAGCACAAGCAACCTGGCTGGTAAATAGTAGAGATTCAGTGAACCGAGCTGGACCTGCACACTCAGATCTGCTACAGAAAGCAGAAGGTGATAGAGTTCCTGTTGTTAAAGAAAAGAATCTGTTAGGTAAAACTGTTTGGGTATTTTCTCCCTCAGGAGAGGCTAAACCTGTCCGAGGGGTGGTTTCAGATGAAGGACCTGGTCACACTTATTGGGTAATGCAAGAGAATGGTGAAATTCAGTGTATTCCACAAAGAAATTTGACTTTAGCTGAAAGAGTTTAAATTCAGAGTGTTGTACAGCTACATCGCGCCCAAAGGAAGAATCCCTGAGGAATCCACGGTGCACGAACCCTGAGAACCCTGAGAGCCCTGAGTCAACTGAGAGTCCCTGTTTCCCTGTTTCCCTGTTTCCCTGTTTTCCCTTTTCTTCGCTTTGTCTGTGAAGAGACAAACTGTTTTCCATTTTTCTTCTTTCTTGGACTTCTGAATCATCTACACCTGAGGATAGCCGGAATGGACTATGAACTTTACTTACAAACTGTGGATGTTGTTTTGGATTGGATGGACAGTATGAACAGCCAATGAAATTGTTTAGCAGGGGTGGATTGTGACCGGTTTAGGCTGTGCCTTTAAGAAAGGGACACTTTCTGAACACTCTGGGCGAATGTTTTGATATTAGAATGAAAACAATGATATGCTAATTCAATTTCATTGGTGGGACCCGGTTGTAGTTTTTTTGTTTAGTCTTTCAGTCGGGGGAGTCAGTCTGCAGTCGTCTTCTTCTTCCCCCTGTGCTGGGAGCTGGCTCGTTTCTCTCTACGATTCCTTCTAACCAGATAAGAAAACTAACTTTTTGCATTCGCTTTGAGCTTTAACAAAGTTTTCCCCTTTTAATTACCTTCCTTTCTCTCTCTCTCTAACCCTTTTGGGAAAAAGGGGAGGTAGGGAGGGAGAAGGGAGGGACAGGCCGAACCCCCTGGCCGAAGGGGGGTTGGGGAAAGGTTTCCTGTATTACATACTTTGCTGTATATTTCTGTATATATTGTAAATATTGTATATTTTTGTACATATTCACTGCATTCCATATCTGCTTGTAAAATACAGCTTTCATCTGCTTCTCCGGCTGTTAGCTGTGGAATTCTTCTGTGTGTGGGGGGGGAACCTTCCTACTCCACCACAGGCAGCTTCTTGCTAAACCTCTTCAGCCCTCACTGGGATGCAGGAGGAGTCTCTGTCTCCTGCTCAAACCTGACACCTCTACCACCCTTCACGCACCTGCAGCCCAAAGAGACTCAGTGGAAAGGGTTTGGCTTCCTTCTCTCCCTGACCTCTCAGCTTTCTCTTTGCAGTTCTTCTGGAGCTGCCACTCCACATGCCCAGGAGAAAAAGAGGTTTGCTGGGAGGGCACAGTGCCCCTGGGCTGTTGCTCATCTTCCACCTCACACAGGCAGAGCTGCAGCACAGTTCACTCCTTTCAACTCCTGAAGTGCTGCCAGAATCTGCCATTTCCTTCACATACATTAATCACATGGGACCTGAACCCCGTCCCCTTTTGGGGGGACAAGGCTAATTCCTGCCTGGCCACTCCCAGTCCCTTCCCTCATTCCCAGCCCATCCATGTCCCTGCTGCCTTGGCTGTCCCACGGCCCTGTGTCCCCCACCTCCACGGCCACTGCAGCTGGAAGGGTGGAGTAGGAAATGCTGTGGCTGAGGAAGCATCTAAGGAACTGGGCTAGCACCAGAGGCAATGGCTTCAAACTAGAGCAGAGCAGACTGAGATTGGATGTGAGGAACAAGTTCTGCACCAGGAGGCTGCTGGAACACTGCAACAGGTTGCCCAGGGAGGGGCTTGAGGTCCCATCCCTGGAGATGTTCAAGGTGAGGCTGGACAGGGCTCTGGGCAACCTGATCTAGTGCAGGATGTCCCTGCTGACTGCAGAGGGGCTTGGACTGCATCACCTTTGCAGGTCCTGTCCAACCCAAACCACTCTAGGATTCCAAGTACAGCCTCCAGGGAGAGGAGGAAAAGATGAGGCAGAGGAGTGCAAGGAAGAAGACAAGGAGGAGGAGAACCAAAAGCCCTTCCAAAGTCCTCCAAAACTCTGCCAAATTCCTTGAAAGCTCTTCCAGCTCTGCAGAGTTCATTCTGAAGAGAGCTGAAGGAGTTTCTAGGCTCAGGGATGTGTTGCACACTCTTCACAAATGCTCAAGAAGCTTTCCAAGTGCTCTCAAAACCAGCAGCACAGCTCTGCTGGCACACAATGCCAGGCTGCAAGGGACCCCAAGGCTCAGCTGCTCCAACCTTGCCAGCTGACTCTGGACTTGAAAGGAGCTGGCCCAGCCCCCTGCCAAGCTGAGCCTTCCAACTCTGCCCTGCAGGGGAATCCACCACTGCCCTGGGGAGATGATTCCAATGGCTGGCTGGGAGGGGAAAGCTTTTTCCTCTGCAGGCCACTGTTCCACTTCAGCTCAACTCTTGCAGCAGCTCTTTGAGATCTGCCTTTTGAGCATCACAAACTCTGAAGCCCTGCAGTGAAAAGCAGCTCTGCTTCAACTTCCAACTGGCTGAACTCTCCCATTTTAAATTCAAGGCAGGGGTGAAGCTCACACCCAGCTTGGCAGCTCACTCCCAGCTCGGCAGCTCACTCCCAGCTCAGAAGTGCAGAAGCAGATCCCAAGCTCAGATGCAGCTACCATGCTCAAGAACCAGCATATAAACTCAGAACCACTTCCCAAGCTCAGACCAAGGCTTAAGCTCAGAACCAGCTCCCATGTTCAGAAGCAGCTCCAAAGCTCAGAACCAGCCCCCAAGTTCAAGAACCAGCAAATAAGCTCAGAAACATTTTCCAAGCTCAGACCAAGCTCCAATGTTCAGAAGCAGCTCCAAAGCTCAGACCAAGGCTTAAGCACAGACTCAACTCCCATGTTCAGAAGCAGCTCCAATGATCAAAGGCTTAAGCTCAGAAGCAGCTCCCAAGCTCAAGCCCAGCCCCCAAGCTCATGTCGAGATCAAAGGTGCAGTACCAGATCCCAAGCTCAGATGCAGCTCCTATGTTCAGAAACAGCTCCAAAGCTCAGATTAAGCCCTCAAGCTCAGACCCAGACCAAAAGTGCAGAAGTATCTCCTAAGCTCAGAAGCAGCTCCCATGCTCAGAGCCAGCCCCCAAGCTCAGTCTCAGAGCAAAAGCGCAGACCCAGATCCCAAGCTCAGATGCAGCTCCCAAGCATAAGAACCAACAAATAAGCTCAGATCCACCTCCCAAGCTCAGCACCAGTTTCACAACTTTGCTTATTTCAAGTTCCACTCATTGCAGTTCTGCTGAGTGTCCAAATTCAAGCATTCAGAGAATGCTTTGGGCTGCAAGGGACCTCAAAGATCAGACAGCTCCAACCCCTGCCATGGACACAGACACCTTCCACCACACCAGGCTGCTCAAGCCCTCATCCAACCTGAACCCCAACACCTCCAGGGAAGGGGCAGCCAGCACCAACCTGGGCAACCTGCTCCAGGCTCAACTCACCACCCCCACTCCAAACAAATTCCTCCCAAGCTCTACTCCAAACCTGCCCTCCTCAACCTTCAATCCAGTCCCCCTCATCCCATCACTCCCAGCCCCTCACAAAAGTCCATCCCCAGCTCACCTGCAGCCCCCAGCAGCTACCACAAGGCTGCTCCAACCTCTCCCCACAGCCTTCTCCTCTCCAGACTCAGACACAACTCTTACAGACCACCCCTACAGGGCAGCTACCACAGCCCTCCCACCACCCTCATGGCCTCCTACACATCCCCTCCAACAGCTCAACCTCCTGCCCCTCTTGGGGGCACCACAGCTGCACACAGCACTCCAGCTGGGAGCACAGAATGCTGCCAGCAGAAAAACCATTGCAGCAAAAGCCTCAAGCTGTGCTCAGCTTCCAAACCAGAGGGAGCTGAACTTGGCCACAAGAGAAAGGACCAAACTGAGACTGAGACCAAACCGAGACCAAGAGACTGAGCCAACACCCAAGGCTGCACAAAACAACCAGCAACAGCTTCAAGCAACAGCAGACCTGGAGCTGGGCTGCAAAGCTCTAGAGAAGGAAACCACTCCAGAAGGGCTCCAGTGCCCCAGGGATTGGAAAGCCCAGGCTGGCACTCCCCTCCTGCAGAAGGAAAGGTTGACTTGGCCACAAGAAGCCAAACACTTCCCCACACCAATCCATGCACACCACATGACTTTCAACCTCCTTGAAGCCCTTTGCTGGCAGCAGCACTTCCTCAGCCCACAGCTCCTGCAACACAACAAGGCCTTGAAGGCTCTCCTGCACCCCACAGCACTCAGCCACACCCACACACCTTTGCCACCCACAAGCCAAGAAGCCTCCTTCTCACCACTTCCCTTTCCAAGCCTCACCTCCCTTTGGCCCTCTAAGGATACACAAACTAACCCCAAAAGGCTCCAGCTGACAGCACTGCTTGCAAGAATCCCAGGCAACTCCAAGGGAAGACTACGAGCCCAGAGGGGAAACCCAAACCTTTCCCCTCTCCACAGGGCTCTCTCCCATTTCCCATTCTTGCCAGCACCGGCAGCACCTAAGATGCATTTGCTCTGGGGCAGCTTCCTCTCACAGCCACACAGATCTCGGGCCTGGAAAAGCCCTCTCTGAGCATTGAGGCCAACTGGCAGCCCCAACAGCATCAGGGACAGCAAACCATGGCCCCATGGCCACACCTTGCTGCAACACCTCCAGGCATGGCCACTCCACCGCCTCACTGGGCAGCCTCTGCCAGGCCCTGACCACTCTGGCACCAAACTCATTCCTCCTCCTCTCCAACCTAAGCCTCCCCTGGCACAATTTCAGGCCACTTCCTCTCCCGCTAGCACCTGAGACTAGGCACAAGAGCCCAACCCCCACCTCACTGCAGCCTCCTTGCAGGCAGCTCTAGAGAACAAGGAAGTCTCCCCTCAGCCTCCTCTTCTCCACACTAAACACCCACAGCTCCCTCACCTGCTCCTCTCAGCCCTGCTCTCCAGACCCTTCCCCACCGTTCTTGCTCTTCTCTGGACCTGCTCCCGACCCTCAAAGTCCTTCTTGGAGTCAGGGGCACAAAACTGACCCCAGCATTCAAGGGGTGGCCTCCCCAGGGCCCAGGACAGGAGGACAATCCCTGCCCAGGCCCTGCTGCACACAGCATTGCTGAGACTTGCAGAGCACTGCAACTGCTTTGCTCACTTGCAGCAATCATTTCCTTCCCTTCCCATCTCATTGCACAGCAAAGAGCAGCAATGCAATTGCTTTGTCTTCTTCTGAAGCTCCTCCAAGGAGGCCTCAGGACTTCTCACCACCAAAACCATCAGGAACAGGCTGCCCCCAGGCCAGTCCAAACCTTTCAGTCCAAGTTAATGCAGTTCCTCAGCCACGAGCAGACACTCAACATTTCCCCAGAGGCAGAGCAGCTGAAGCAGAGCAGTCTGCACAGCCAGACCGCCCCACAGCGGACACCAGCCCCAGGCGCTCCTAAGCTCAGGCTCAGCACAGCACCCACGCCTGACACCCCCACGGCACCCAGCACACAGCCTGCCCACAGCTCCCCCCCGCGCCTGGCCCTCAGCCCAGCCGCTGCCCTGCAGCACAGCAGCCGCCCGGCAGCTGCCAGCACAAAGCCTCCAACCCCCCAGGGCTCCCCCACACCCCCCCCCAGCAGCCTCTGCTGCAAGCCATACCCCACGCTCACCACCACCTCTCCTGCACACAGCAGCCCCCACAGCGCCGCCCACAGCTCAGCTCTGCTGCCAGCCCAGCACCCAGCAGAGGGACACAGGGACACAGGGCCAGCCCCTGCAGCCCACCAACGACTCCGCCTGCAACACAGCAGCAGCCAAAGGGGCCTGCAGCTGCCCCTAGCAGGGGGATTCAGCAGCACAGGGAACCCCCAAACACACCCACCCCGACCCAACCCCACCCACGCACCCACAACCCCACACAGGACACACACCGACCCCCAACACCTCTACCCTACCCAGCACACTCCCAGACACCCCCCCCAACTCCCCACACCACCCCCAACACCACACCCCCACAACTACCCACACACTGCCCACAGACACACACAGCTCCCCACAACCGCACCACCCCCTCAGAGCACCCCAGCACTCCCCACTCCAAGCCTCACCTCCCCTCCCCACACCACAGCCACACACAGCCTCCCCCAGCACCACCAACTCCCAACACACAAACCCTACAACAACCCTAAGCACCCCGGTACACCCCGACCACCCTCCCGCACCCCACAACCCCCAACTCCTCCCCCCAAAACCCCACACACCCCTCCCCAACTCCACCACACAGCCCTCACACCCCGACCCTTCCCACACCCACCTCACCAGCCCCTCCCAAGCCCCACACATTCCCTCACCCCACCTGCAGCCCACACAAAGGCCACGCACAGCACCAGGCCGACCGAGAGCTCAGCGCACACCAAGCTGCCGACCGCCGGTCCCGGCAGGCTCCTGCCGAGCACAGAGCGCTGCGAGGGAGGCCCCGGCCCGGCCCCTCCGCCTCAGCCGCCCACGTGGCACTGGCAGCGCCAGCAGGGCTGGGGCCGCAGAGGAAGTCCCGCCCACGCCCGGGCATCCACAGCCAATGAGAGGCGCCGGGAGCGCGGCAGCGCCTCCCCCTGCCCGCTGCCGAGGCCCAGCGAGGAGCTGCCACTGCCGGCCGCGGCCGCCATTGTTGCTGCCCCCTGGGGAGCGGCAGCGGGGCCGGAGCGCGGGAGAAGTGCCGGAGGTGCTGGCGGGCGGGCGGCAGCTGCCGGCTGCTGAGCTGCGGCGGGGCGCGGCGGGGCGGGGCGGGGCGGGGCGGGAGGGGCTGAGGGGGCCGGGGAGCGCTGAGGAGGGCGGCGGCAGCGGAGCGGGGAAGGGTCTGGTTGCGTCGGGCTGCTGGGGGCGTGTGTGGAGTTTGGGGTCGGGAGGGGCGTGAGGGGCAGGGGGCTCCGTGGGGCTGTGGGAGGGTTCGTGAGTGTGAGGAATTGTTCTGTTGGGCTCTCGCCAGGGGCAGATGGGGGCCGGCGTTGCTGGGGGCCGCGGGGTTCGGTCATTAAGCTCTTGGCTGTTTGCAGTCTGTGCTGCGCAGGATGTGCTTTGGGACAGCAGTGGGGGGGTGGGGGCGGCGAGGTGTCCGAGAGCGGCCGGGAGGGACGGGGTCCAGAGTGCAACTCTCATCCCAGCCCTGCTGACCGCACTCAGCAGCAGGCGGGGCTGGGACTTGGGGGGTGGGGGTGGGAGTGTGCTTGGGAAACGCAAAGGCAGCCGTAGGGAGATGTATGGATATGGCTCAGCTTCACATCTCTCTAAGCTGTACAACTCCCCAAGAGAGCCAACAAGCAGTGCCCAAGGGAGCGGCAGCGAAGCGGGGAAGGGTCTGGGCGGGCCGCGGGGCGTGCTGAGAGCCGGGGAGCGTTGAGCTGCTGGGTCCCGGCGCTGCGCGGGGCGTGCAAAGTTCAGGCTTGAGGTTTCCCTCCCCCTCCCCCTCCCCCTCCCTCTCCCCTCCTCTCCTGTTTGAGTCCCCAGGTTCCCACTGCCTGCTATGGAACATCTTGGGTTTGCCTCCAGACCTCGTAGCAGCCTGTCTCGGGTTGCAATCAGATTGGTGTGGTCTCAGGTTGGTTTTGAGCTTTTTCCCTTTGTGAGCTGAACGCAGGTCAGAAGGAAAGATCTGACTGCGGGCTGGAGTGGACTTGGGGCCGCAGGAGGAAATTTGAGGAGGGGTGTGAAAGACCCCAGAGCGCTTGCGCAGGGCAGATAGACAAATAGGTCTCTGAACCATAGCCACCGCCCCCAGCGCTCCCCGGCCCCCGCAGCCCCTCCCGCCCCGCCGCAGCTGAACAGCCAGCAGCTGCTGCTCACCCGCCAGCACCTCGTATCCAAAGTGAGTCTCTGGTTTCAGTTCGGATGCATCAGAGTATGAGGAGTCTGGGTTGGGTTGTTGGTTGTTTTGCACCAGCACCAAGGTCATTTCTTGTGCCTTTTGACCAGCGTGTTTGTCCAGAAACTGCTGTGACCCCACCTCTGCACAACTATTTCCTAGCTCCCTTTGCAGTGTCCCTGGGGTTGGGCTTGTTAACAATGGTGGTTGAGTCTGTTGGTGCCTAACAATCATTGCCTCCAAGATCATTTTGATGTCTTGCTGGAGCTGGCCGCCTGCAGCAACACTGACTTCATTTCTCCACTTACTCTCTTTCCTTTGGGGCTGTTAGTTCTTATTACCTATGCAATAGATTATTGTTCCTGTATGAAATTTGGTTTCAAGGTAAAAACTCTGCATCTATGTGCTGGACTTTAGGATCAAAGAATCAGTGAGGTTGGAAAAGACCTCAGAGATCATGAAGTCCAACCTATCACCTCATGACTATCTAAACCATGGCTCCAAGTGCCACGTCCAGCCCCTTTTTGAACACCTCCAGGGACAGTGACTCCACCACCTCCCTGGGCAGCACATTCCAATGCCCAATCTCTCTTTCTGGGAAGAACTTTCTCCTCACCTTGAGCCTAAGCCTCCCCTGTCACAGCTTCAGATGGTGTCCTCTTGTTCTGGTGCTGGTTGCCTGGGAGAAGAGACCGGCCCCCACGTGGCTACAACCTCCTTTCAGGGAGTTGTAGAGACCAATAAGGTCTCCCTTGAGCCTCCTCCAGGCTAAGCAACCCCAGCTTCCTCAGCCTCTCTTCACAGGGCTGTGCTCCAGACCCCTCCCCAGCTTTGTTGCCCTTCTCTGGACACGTTCAAGTGTCTCAATGTCCTCCTTAAATTGAGGGGACTAGTACTGGACACAGGACTCAAGGTGTGGTCTAACCAGTGCTGAGTACAGGGTAGAATGACTTCCCTGCTCCTGCTGGCCACACTATTCCCAATGCAGGCCATGTAGCATGTGTTGTGTTTGTAGCAATTTGGTTTTCCACTTCTTTTTTCAGTGTCTCAGTCCCTGCTAATAGGTAACTCTAGTCATTGGTCCATGAACCCGATTTAAACAGTAGCTCAGGTCTGGGCAAGCTTGCTTCTGTTCCTTCACTCTTGACAGCAGTGATCCACAGCACTTGAGTTGGGTGCCAGATGTGGCAGGACAGGTAGGTGATGTTGTTTGAAACGAAAAAGGATTCCAGTTACATTTTCATGGCTGTGGAGCACCAGCTGTCAAGTCCTCCCCAACTTCTCTAGGTTTCTTCTTGTGCTGGTATCCATTAAGGCAGCATCAAACGTACCTTTTGTAGTCTGGCAGCCAGCAGCTAAGCTTTGTCTCTCCATCCAGCTCCACCTCTTGAGTATGAAAGATTTGCTCCCTGTCCTGTGTTCTCGTTTAAAGCTGCTTTTTATCATTCCAGCATTCCCTCTCAGTGGCTTAGCTCTTTGTTTTGGTCTGCAAACCATTTTTGACTCTCCTGTTTTACTGATTTGAGTATCCCCAGCAGCTGCATGAGGGTGACCTAAATGACCTCCTAACTTGTGTGCCATCACCCCATGTTCCTTCTGTCCACATTACAGAGGCTTGAGCACAAACCTAACAGGCACTTGTCCCCCAACAAGCTGTCTTGAAAGTGCCACTGGTCCGTTTGCAGCCAGAAAGGATCTTCTGTGTGATTCTGAGCCTGAATTCAAACATCTCTCCCTTAATCCTGCTGCTAAAAGTGGTCCAAGAGAGCAGAGGTCTTAGCTGCTTTGCTTCGTAACCTGCCTGTGCCACCATCAGGCCACATCTGAATGGCTTCACTGATGCCACAGCTTTGACTGTGACCACCAAGGTGTCTTTGATAGGAGCTGTCTTAGTGTCTGGCAAGGTTTCAAGGGCAGTGTCCTCCACCGCAATAGGAGCAGCACTGTCTGTCCTGTAGCTTTTAGAACTTCAGGTCAGGTTAGGGCAACCATTGTCAGTTTGCAAAAGGTACACATAAATAATTGATCAGTTGGAGGGTAGAAGGGCTCTCCAGAGGGATCTTGACAGGCTGTACAGATGGGCAGAGTCCAACAGGATGGCATTCAACAAATCCAAGTGCCGGGTGCTGCAATTTGGTCACAACAACCCCATGCAGTGCTACAGGCTGGGGTCAGAGTGGCTGGAGAGCTGCCAAACACAAAGGGACCTGGGGGTACTGATTGACAGCCGGCTGAACATGAGCCAGCAGGGTGCCCAGGTGGCCAAGAAGGCCAATGGCATCTTGGCCTGCATCAAGAATACTGTGGCCAGCAGGAGCAGGGAAGTCATTCAGAGAGAGAGTTGTTAGCCATTGGAATGTGCTGCCCAGGGAGGTGGTGGAGTCACCATCCCTGGAGGTGTTCAAGAGGGGATTGGATGTGGCACTTGGTGCCACAGTCTAGTAGTCATGAGGTGTTGGGTGGCAAGTTGGACTTGATGATCCTTGAGGTCTTTTCAACCTTATTGACTCTATTCTATGAATTCAAAACTCCACCACCTAGAACTTACCATGGCTTGAATTTTCCCTTCAATGTGAATTTCTTCCCTGCTTGCCAAGGCAGAGTTCTGATCTATGTGACAGGAGTCTGGTTTTGTGAAAAGCTTTAGCAGGAGCAGGAGGTGCAAATTCTGCTTTCCTTTGTGGGGAAAGCCAGAGGCTGCAGGCATAGGCAGGGAGGAAATGTGACAGCAGACACTGAACAAATGTTCAAAGCAGCACTGAAAGGAGAGGCTTGAAAGTACTGAATTGCAGAGAAATTGGATGTCAAGGCTAAGTGATAGGTGTCTGGTGAAGAGCAAAGTGGTATTTGTGACTCCTGAGTGATGAGGCTGCAGGGCTTAGAGTGGTTTGAAGGAGAGTAGGAAGTAGCTTGGAGGCAGGAGGCAGAAATGGCTTTATGAGAAAGGAAAAGGCTATGGCCAGGAAGAGCTGGGAGCCTTGAGTGGGTGTCAGGAGAGTTGTGCAGCAGTAGAACCTGGCCCCCGTGTGCTTGTGCACGCATCCCCTGCGCTGGAACCTGGCCCCCCGTGTGCTTGTGCAACCCCCTGGCCCTGGCCCCCGTGTGCTTGTGCACACATCCCCTGCGCTGGAACCTGGCCCCCCGTGTGCTTGTGCACGCATCCCCTGCTTTAGAACCTCCCGGCATGCCCCGCGCGGCACAAGGGCCGCAACTCCCAGCGTGCCCCGGGGCAGCCCTGGGGCCCAGCAGCCGAGTGGCCTCGGCTCTGCCATGCCCCGGGGCCGCCGAGAGCCTGTCCGGCTTCGCTCCGCTGCTCTCAGCGCTCTCCGGCCCCGTCAGCCCCTCCCGCCCCGTCACACCTCACGTCCCCGCAGCTCTGTCGCGACAGCGATGTCCGAGCGCACAGCCCAGGCATTGCTCCAGCGCTCCGCAGCCTCCCGCCATGAGGCAGCCACAATGGTGCCCGCCGCCGGCAGGGGCGGTTCGCTGTTGGGACTTGGAGGCGTGGTTGTGCTGTTGCGGCGGCTCTGATTGGCTGTGGCTGCCCTGCCGTGGCCGGGAACAATGGCGGCCGCGGCCGGCAGTGGCAGCTCCTCGCTGGGCCTCGGCAGCGGGCAGGGGGAGGCGCTGCCGCGCTCCCGGCGCCTCTCATTGGCTGTGGATGCCCGGGCGTGGGCGGGACTTCCTCTGCGGCCCCAGCCCTGCTGGCGCTGCCAGTGCCACGTGGGCGGCTGAGGCGGAGGGGCCGGGCCGGGGCCTCCCTCGCAGCGCTCTGTGCTCGGCAGGAGCCTGCCGGGACCGGCGGTCGGCAGCTTGGTGTGCGCTGAGCTCTCGGTCGGCCTGGTGCTGTGCGTGGCCTTTGTGTGGGCTGCAGGTGGGGTGAGGGAATGTGTGGGGCTTGGGAGGGGCTGGTGAGGTGGGTGTGGGAAGGGTCGGGGTGTGAGGGCTGTGTGGTGGAGTTGGGGAGGGGTGTGTGGGGTTTTGGGGGGAGGAGTTGGGGGTTGTGGGGTGCGGGAGGGTGGTCGGGGTGTACCGGGGTGCTTAGGGTTGTTGTAGGGTTTGTGTGTTGGGAGTTGGTGGTGCTGGGGGAGGCTGTGTGTGGCTGTGGTGTGGGGAGGGGAGGTGAGGCTTGGAGTGGGGAGTGCTGGGGTGCTCTGAGGGGGTGGTGCGGTTGTGGGGAGCTGTGTGTGTCTGTGGGCAGTGTGTGGGTAGTTGTGGGGGTGTGGTGTTGGGGGTGGTGTGGGGAGTTGGGGGGGGTGTCTGGGAGTGTGCTGGGTAGGGTAGAGGTGTTGGGGGTCGGTGTGTGTCCTGTGTGGGGTTGTGGGTGCGTGGGTGGGGTTGGGTCGGGGTGGGTGTGTTTGGGGGTTCCCTGTGCTGCTGAATCCCCCTGCTAGGGGCAGCTGCAGGCCCCCTTTGGCTGCTGCTGTGTTGCAGGCGGAGTCGTTGGTGGGCTGCAGGGGCTGGCCCTGTGTCCCTGTGTCCCTCTGCTGGGTGCTGGGCTGGCAGCAGAGCTGAGCTGTGGGCGGCGCTGTGGGGGCTGCTGTGTGCAGGAGAGGTGGTGGTGAGCGTGGGGTATGGCTTGCAGCAGAGGCTGCTGGGGGGGGTGTGGGGGAGCCCTGGGGGGTTGGAGGCTTTGTGCTGGCAGCTGCCGGGCGGCTGCTGTGCTGCAGGGCAGCGGCTGGGCTGAGGGCCAGGCGCGGGGGGAGCTGTGGGCAGGCTGTGTGCTGGGTGCCGTGGGGGTGTCAGGCGTGGGTGCTGTGCTGAGCCTGAGCTTAGGAGCGCCTGGGGCTGGTGTCCGCTGTGGGGCGGTCTGGCTGTGCAGACTGCTCTGCTTCAGCTGCTCTGCCTCTGGGGAAATGTTGAGTGTCTGCTCGTGGCTGAGGAACTGCATTAACTTGGACTGAAAGGTTTGGACTGGCCTGGGGGCAGCCTGTTCCTGATGGTTTTGGTGGTGAGAAGTCCTGAGGCCTCCTTGGAGGAGCTTCAGAAGAAGACAAAGCAATTGCATTGCTGCTCTTTGCTGTGCAATGAGATGGGAAGGGAAGGAAATGATTGCTGCAAGTGAGCAAAGCAGTTGCAGTGCTCTGCAAGTCTCAGCAATGCTGTGTGCAGCAGGGCCTGGGCAGGGATTGTCCTCCTGTCCTGGGCCCTGGGGAGGCCACCCCTTGAATGCTGGGGTCAGTTTTGTGCCCCTGACTCCAAGAAGGACTTTGAGGGTCGGGAGCAGGTCCAGAGAAGAGCAAGAACGGTGGGGAAGGGTCTGGAGAGCAGGGCTGAGAGGAGCAGGTGAGGGAGCTGTGGGTGTTTAGTGTGGAGAAGAGGAGGCTGAGGGGAGACTTCCTTGTTCTCTAGAGCTGCCTGCAAGGAGGCTGCAGTGAGGTGGGGGTTGGGCTCTTGTGCCTAGTCTCAGGTGCTAGCGGGAGAGGAAGTGGCCTGAAATTGTGCCAGGGGAGGCTTAGGTTGGAGAGGAGGAGGAATGAGTTTGGTGCCAGAGTGGTCAGGGCCTGGCAGAGGCTGCCCAGTGAGGCGGTGGAGTGGCCATGCCTGGAGGTGTTGCAGCAAGGTGTGGCCATGGGGCCATGGTTTGCTGTCCCTGATGCTGTTGGGGCTGCCAGTTGGCCTCAATGCTCAGAGAGGGCTTTTCCAGGCCCGAGATCTGTGTGGCTGTGAGAGGAAGCTGCCCCAGAGCAAATGCATCTTAGGTGCTGCCGGTGCTGGCAAGAATGGGAAATGGGAGAGAGCCCTGTGGAGAGGGGAAAGGTTTGGGTTTCCCCTCTGGGCTCGTAGTCTTCCCTTGGAGTTGCCTGGGATTCTTGCAAGCAGTGCTGTCAGCTGAAGAGGAGAAGGCTGTGTGGAGAGGTTGGAGCAGCCTTGTGGTAGCTGCTGGGGGCTGCAGGAGAGCTGGGGAGGGACTTTGTGAGGGGCTGGGAGTGATGGGATGAGGGGCAATGTATCAGCATCTGAAAGACTGAGGTTGCTCCTGTGGTAGACTCGTTAAGAAGCAGACCGAGATCCAAAAGGAACAAAAAAATAGAACAGCCAACTACATGGTGATTCGTAACAGGAAGACTGGCAACCTAACTGTTAGTGTGTTTGGCTTCTGCTTGAAGCTATTCGTACAGAAAAGGAAAAAATAAGGATTCAAAACTGTACATTACTAAAAATGAGTAAATATTTCAAGAGTTAGTTATCATC
This sequence comes from Picus viridis, assembly GCA_033816785.1. Taxonomy (NCBI): domain Eukaryota; kingdom Metazoa; phylum Chordata; class Aves; order Piciformes; family Picidae; genus Picus; species Picus viridis. The sequence continues at coordinate 14,845 of JAWKAJ010000234.1, forward strand.
AAATCATCATTGTTAAAACATTTAGCAATTATCCAGTCTAAATAACTATGTAACATTTTAAAGATTAAGAAATGTGTTAATGAGTGAGTGAATAACTTCCAAAAAAAAGCTTATAGAGAAAAATACTTCACTTGAGTGTGTGAAGGTTTGTTTTTCTATAGCTAGCTTTACATAAAATCACAGGCTTGGATTAATAAGCCATTTTTCATTTCGACTGCCCTATCCAACACCTACTCATTGGTCAGCAGCTGAGAGTGTTAGGAGAATGCTCTACATCTGTCGCTGGCAGCATTTCCTACCAAACTTGTTTTCACTGAAGCTTGGATAGAGTCCATCAAATTGGGATTTCAAACATGGTATTGTCTTATTTTCTAGATTCTAACCTGTTTCTGAATTCAGAGTTTAGATCTCTCCTTATTTACCAAAAGAACTTTCTGTTCCATTGCACAGGCCTTCATTATCAGACCTAAACATCGCTGCTGCACTGAATTCCCTTTGTAAGACCTCTACTGGTCAAACGTGGAACGCAGTATTTATACCTGTGAATACGAGCCAGTGTTTGCTGGGTCATTAGCAAGCTCCAGTTTCTACTCTTAAATGGAATGTTTAACGCTTCATTTCTTGAAAATCACACGTGACCTATACAATGGGGACACAGACAAGAGTGAGCTTTTATACTGAGCTTGGTTAAAATAGTGTGAAGTACCCGAAACTAGCTCTTGCAATCAGCTCTGGGAAATGGGTTTTGTCCTGAGTAATATTCTTTAAAAAAAAAAAAAAGCAGTAGTCAAGTGCTGAATTCAGGAAGCTGTACAACACACCCAAACCCCACCACACTAGTTACCTACCTTTAAAAGAAATAATTTTTTTTTTCCCCTCCCACCCCCACTTACAAAAGCTTTTGAATATACAATACTAGCTGAAGGAAATATTGGCACTGTTAAGTCTCTGTGCTGCGGTCGCCATGCAGGTGGCTCCTCCGCCTCATCCCTGTGCTAGGCAGCAGCCGGGAGCAGGGACCATTTCTGTCCTGACAGCTGCCTGGAGCCGCCTGCTCTGTGCTGCCCTGGCATCCATCTAGGACTCCTTGGAATCATTGGGGCTGGTTGTGCCCTTTTGATCTGGCTCTGAGCATTGGGGCTGGTTGTGCCCTTTTGATCTGGCTCTGAGCATTGGGGCTGGTTGTGCCCTTTTGATCTGGCTCTGAGCATTGGGGCTGGTTCTGAGCTTGGGAGCTGCTTCTGAATTTGGGAAGTGGTCCTAAGTTTATATGCTGATTCTTGAGCATGGTAGCTGCATCTGAGCTTTGGAACTGGTTCTGCACTTTTGATCTGGGTCTGAGCTTTGGAGCTGGTTCTGCACTTTTGATCTCGTTCTGAGCATGGGGCTGGGTGTGAGCTTCACCCCTGCCTTGAATTTAAAATGGGAGAGTTCAGCCAGTTGGAAGTTGAAGCAGAGCTGCTTTTCACTGCAGGGCTTCAGAGTTTGTGATGCTCAAAAGGCAGATCTCAAAGAGCTGCTGCAAGAGTTGAGCTGAAGTGGAACAGTGGCCTGCAGAGGAAAAAGCTTTCCCCTCCCAGCCAGCCATTGGAATCATCTCCCCAGGGCAGTGGTGGATTCCCCTGCAGGGCAGAGTTGGAAGGCTCAGCTTGGCAGGGGGCTGGGCCAGCTCCTTTCAAGTCCAGAGTCAGCTGGCAAGGTTGGAGCAGCTGAGCCTTGGGGTCCCTTGCAGCCTGGCATTGTGTGCCAGCAGAGCTGTGCTGCTGGTTTTGAGAGCACTTGGAAAGCTTCTTGAGCATTTGTGAAGAGTGTGCAACACATCCCTGAGCCTAGAAACTCCTTCAGCTCTCTTCAGAATGAACTCTGCAGAGCTGGAAGAGCTTTCAAGGAATTTGGCAGAGTTTTGGAGGACTTTGGAAGGGCTTTTGGTTCTCCTCCTCCTTGTCTTCTTCCTTGCACTCCTCTGCCTCATCTTTTTCCTCCTCTCCCTGGAGGCTGTACTTGGAATCCTAGAGTGGTTTGGGTTGGACAGGACCTGCAAAGGTGATGCAGTCCAAGCCCCTCTGCAGTCAGCAGGGACATCCTGCACTAGATCAGGTTGCCCAGAGCCCTGTCCAGCCTCACCTTGAACATCTCCAGGGATGGGACCTCAAGCCCCTCCCTGGGCAACCTGTTGCAGTGTTCCAGCAGCCTCCTGGTGCAGAACTTGTTCCTCACATCCAATCTCAGTCTGCTCTGCTCTAGTTTGAAGCCATTGCCTCTGGTGCTAGCCCAGTTCCTTAGATGCTTCCTCAGCCACAGCATTTCCTACTCCACCCTTCCAGCTGCAGTGGCCGTGGAGGTGGGGGACACAGGGCCGTGGGACAGCCAAGGCAGCAGGGACATGGATGGGCTGGGAATGAGGGAAGGGACTGGGAGTGGCCAGGCAGGAATTAGCCTTGTCCCCCAAAAAGGGGACGGGGTTCAGGTCCCATGTGATTAATGTATGTGAAGGAAATGGCAGATTCTGGCAGCACTTCAGGAGTTGAAAGGAGTGAACTGTGCTGCAGCTCTGCCTGTGTGAGGTGGAAGATGAGCAACAGCCCAGGGGCACTGTGCCCTCCCAGCAAACCTCATTTTCTCTTGGGGATGTGGAGTGGCAGCTCCAGAAGAACTGCAAAGAGAAAGCTGAGAGGTCAGGGAGAGAAGGAAGCCAAACCCTTTCCACTGAGTCTCTTTGGGCTGCAGGTGTGTGAAGGGTGGTAGAGGTGTCAGGTTTGAGCAGGAGACAGAGACTCCTCCTGCATCCCAGTGAGGGCTGAAGAGGTTTAGCAAGAAGCTGCCCAAGTGCCTTCCCCCTTTGCTGCATCTGCAGAGATCATGAAGCTCCCTTTGTCTCTGTCTTCAGGGCTGCTGTGACCTTCTCTTGGGGAGTGGGCAGCAGAGAGGTGTGTGCAGGGCAGAGCTGAGCACAGAGTGGGTGTGCTGGGGGCAGGGCCAGGGAGGAGAGGTGGGGACAGAGCAAGATCTGCTGTCAGATGCAGCTACAGGCAGCAGAGGCTTGGGCAGGCAGTGGGAGGAAGCTGCAGGCAAGGCCTGGGAGAGGCTGTGTGGAGGCAGCTGTGTTGTGGTGCTGGCCTGCAGCTGTGTGCTGGGGGCTGTGTGGTGGGCAAGGAGCTGAGTCTGCCCTTGTTGAGGCCTCCCATCTTGATGAACCCTGGCTGTGTGCTGTGCCTGTGCTGCTGGGCTTGGGAGCTGCCCCCAGCAAGGCTGAGCTGTGCTGCCTGGTCCTGGGCAGTGCTGAGCCATCCCTTGCAGGTCAGTGCTCTCCTCTGAGCCCTTTGCTTTCCTGTAGCAAGTGCTGTGTTCCTCTTTCTCCATCATCTCTGCCCCTGTGTGCTGGGGAAGAGCAGAGTTTGCAGATCTGCCCCTTGGAGCAGCCCAGCAGGTAAGAAACCCCGACTGGGGCAACGGCAGAATCCCAGGCCCCTAGGGCAGCTCCCATCCTCCTCCAACCCCTCCTGCCCAGCATATTTCACTTCTCCAGAGGCTCTGAGGTACATCAGGTGCTGGAGTCTGGGAACTTCCCAGGCTGGTGGGGGTCAGTTGTGTGCAGGAGGTGATGTTTGGGGTTGGAGTGTGGAGGGTGGTGGGAGAAGGTTGAAGGTCATTTGGTGGTTCTTGGTCAGTGCTGCTGCCTCCATTGTCTGAGCCAGGAGAGATTAAAGGACAGGGCCTGAATTCAGGAAGCTGTACAACACACCCAAACCCCACCACACTAGTTACCTACCTTTAAAAGAAATAATTTTTTTTTCCCCTCCCACCCCCACTTACAAAAGCTTTTGAATATACAATACTAGCTGAAGGAAATATTGGCGCTGTTAAGTCTCTGTGCTGTGGTCGCCATGCTGCTGGCTCCTCCGCCTCATCCCTGTGCTAAGCAGCAGCCGGGAGCAGGGACCCTTTCTGTCCCGACACCTGCCTGGAGCCGCCTGCTCTGCGCTGCCCTGGCATCTATCTAGGACTCCTTGGAATCATTGGAGACAGTTGTGGCAGTGTAAAAAAACCCAAACAACAAAACCCCCAACAAAGCCACTCATGTTGAGCTCATCTATTTTGATATCGGTGTTGGAAATCTAAGCAGAGAAAAATCCAGTCAGAAGCAGATGTTTGCCAGTGCCACTTTTAATCAGTCTTTCCTGTATTAGGAGGAATAAATAGTCTCAATTTCTCAACAAGGAAGGTAGAAGATTACCTTTTCCCATGCTTCAGTCTACGGAATTCTTTAAGGAAACAAAATAAGAGTTTGTGCTTCTTTCATTTGTCCAGGTAAGGATTTTTTTATCATCTGTGTATTTCTTTTGCTAGCTAGGTATTAACATGGGGTTTACTGGCTCTGTTTCTTTGAAAAATTTCCTCTTGGCTGCCCTCTGGAGTTGAGGGCAGAAGGAGAAGCTCAGTAGCATTCCCATTGCTGTGGTTTCTCTTGCATAATGTGTAGCCTCCAGGCCTGTTCTCCCCTAGAGCGAAGTTTTTGCCCTTGAGTAATTCATTGTTCAGAGCTGTGAAGAGACCCTTATCTTCTATAGCCTGACATGAATGGGTATTAGGAAACCGTGCATATGCATTGGAATCACCATCCCTGGACATCTTCATGAACCATGTGGACGTGGCAGTTCAGGATGTGGTTTGATGGCCATAGTGGTATTTGGTCAATGGTTGGACTCAATGATCATAGAGGTCTTTTCCAACCACAACAATTCTATGATTCTGTGATATGTGAGCATGGTAAGTTTTGTTTAGGCTATAATTGGAGGGGGGAAACACAAATTACATTGTTTCTACCAGTAAAAGCAAGTCAAATTTATCCCTGCCCCTTATTTTGGACAGCTGTCTGGTGACCCAGATAATGGCTCAAAGTCACCCTTTTCCTTCTCTCTTTAACTCTGCTCAGTTTCCTGATCTTGTTCAACCATGCAGCTGCACAAGCTCTTGTTCAGCAATTTCAGATGGCTGTGCACGTGTGCCTCAGAGGTGGGAATGAAGCAGTAGCTCATATTGACATAGCTCAGCTTAGGCTGCCGTAGAACACAGTTTTAAGTTCACAGAAAACCAACCTGACAATAAGGGGAGTGACTGTCTCTTGGTTTAGTGGCTGCTGACCACTGAAGATAAGCATAAAATATAGAAGAGGGGAATTCAGGAAAGGGAGCAAAGCAGTCTGTAACTAGGGTGGCTTAGGTTGCTGAGAAATAGAATTATGCCTTTAGTTACTTTATGGTTTACACTAGCCCTCTACTCTGCCAGTCTAAAAATGAAAACTCATCTAGTCTGAGACATAACCAAGTTCGTTCATGGTATTTTCATGTAAATAGCAATTAATCCAATTTTAATCTTCCTATACAGTATTGATTCTGATGCTATCGGACTAGTAGGTAGTTCAGAATGAAATACAGGCAACCTTTGGGCTGGTGCATTGGTGGGAGGCTGGGTGGTTTTTAAATCACAACCCACATGGAGTATTCATTTTGAAAGAAATACTAGCTGGCTCTCATGTGTAAAGATAGTTCACCAGCTGTAGTGCTGGTTCCTAAATGTAACACATTCAGTTACATCCTGAGAATTTTATAGTGTTTTCCTTCATCCCCATCATCAGGAAGTTAGAAGCAATAAGCAGGGTTTAGCAGAAACCTGTAATAGCTAGTTCTGCTATACTGTCAGTATGCTTTTTCATTCATTCAATTCTAAAAATGGGTAGCTGAAGTTAATACAGTTTTTGATTCTCTTGCAACAGAGGTGTCTTCATAAATTTGCTCAAGGTTATAAATGACTGAGCCAATTAAAGTCGATTGAATATAGTTTTCATTCGAAAGGAGCAATTTTAAGGCAATAAGAGACATGCAAAACAGCGCTGGGTGCACAATGCACGCTAATCACTTTGTAACTACCCTTTAAATATTCTACTCTTAATACATATGCATATAAAGGTGGGTTTATTTAAATTAGTTTGTCCTTCTGGTGGTCTTTCGATGATGTAATCTTCTGGTCAGCACAGCCGGTGGGTTGTGTGCTAAGTCCTTGCGATTGTATCTTTTTAGCTCTGTTGTTACAATCAACGTCCTTCCCAGGGATGGGTTTTCACATAGGTTCTTATGATTCTCACAATTGTTGTCTCTTGTGTTCACGTCTTCTGTAGCAATCTCTCTTCCTTTCTCATCCTTGAACAACTTATTGTTTCATAATATTTCCACTGTTAGCTGTTAATTCCTAACACTTCACTAGGGCCTTTGTATACATATATTAAAACAAATAAAATTAATAAACAGTGGGTTATAATAAAACTTAAAATCTTGCTCTATACTAAACCAAGTCAAATTAATCATAAACAACTGATTATAATAAAGCCTGAAAAGAATCTCTCTCTAGTTGCATATGTAAGTTCCCAGTGTCCGATCCCTTGTTTCATCATTCATGCTCCTGCTTTTGCTTTAAACAAAATCATCTAATTGACACAAATTATCATTCCATTTATCACACTCAAGTAACTTCTTCCTCTTCCCACTGATATTTATTAGCTTAATTCCATTTGCACTAATATTCTTTACCTCTCATTAGTAAGTCAATTCTTACCTCAATTTTCTCCCAAATGAGGTACCTCAAAATAATTTAAGTAAATATTTCC
>JAWKAJ010000235.1:0-21466 GCA_033816785.1 Picus viridis
GCCAAGCATGCTGTAGGGCTAGTGGGGAGGGGCGGGTCCTAGGGTCCCTTAGGGACTATGGGGAGGAGCGGGGCCTAGTGTCCCTTAGGGACTATGGTGGGGCGTGGCCTCGGGTCCCTTATGAAGTATGATGGGGCGGGGCCAGGGTCCCTTAGGGTCTATGGGGAGGGGCGGGTCCCACGGTCCTTTAGCGGCTATGGGGAGGGGCGGGGCCTAGGGTCCCTTAGGGGCTATGGGGAGGGGCGGGGCCTAGGGGCCCTTATGGTCTATGGGGAGGGGAGGAGCCTCCATAGTGGCCTTTGGAGTCCCAATAGAGGCCTTGAGAGCCTCCATAGAGGCCTTTGGAGCCCCTATAGAGGCCTCGAGTGCCTCCATAGTGGCCTTTGGAGCCTCTATACAGGCCCTTAGATCCTCCATAGAGGCCGCGGGAGCCCCTATAGAGGTCTTGAAAGCTTGCATAGAGGCCGTGGGAGTCCCTAGGAGGCCTTGAGAGCCTCCATAAAGGCCGCCCGAGCCCATATAGTGGCCCTGAGAGCCTCCATAGCCGATGGAGCCCTGAGAGCTCCCTGAGGGCCTCCTTAGTGCCTTTGAGCCCCAATAGAGGACTTGAGATCCTCCTTAGAGGCCTTCAGTGTCTCCATAGTGGCCTTTGGAGCCCCCATAGAGGCCTTGAGAGACTCCACAGAGGCCGTGGGAGCCCATATAGAGGCCTTGAGAGCTTCCATAGTGTCCTTTGGAGCCCCTATAGAGACCTTGGAGAGCCTACATAGAGGGCGCGGGAGCCCTATAGAGGTCTTGAGAGGCTCCATAGTGGCCTTTTTGGAGCCCCTATAGAGGCATTGAGAGACTTGATAGAGGCCACGGGAGCTCCTATAGTGGCCTTTGGAGCCCCTATAGAAGCCTTGAGAGCCTCTTTAGAGGCTCCTTGGAGTGACTCCATAGTGGCTTTTACAGCCCATATAAAGGCCTTGAGAGCTCCATATAGACTGCGGGAGCCCCATAGAGGCTCTTGATAGGCTCCATAGAGGCCTTTGGAGACCCTATGGAGGCCTTGTGAGCGCCTCCATAGGCCGCGGGAGCCGCTATAGAGGCCTTGTGAGCCTCCATAGTGGCCTTTGGAGCCCCTATAGAGGCATTGAGGCTCTCCATAGAGGCTGTGGGAGCCCCGACAGAGTCCTTGAGAGACTCATGAGGCCGCGGGAGCCCCTCTAGAGGCCGTGAGAGGCTACATAGTGGCCTTTGGCGCCCATATAGAGGCCTTGACAGCCTCCAGACAGGCTGTGAGAGCCCAAAGAGAGGCCTTGAGAGCGTCCATGGAGGCCGCGGGAGCCCCAATAGAGGCCTTGAGAGGCTCCATATAGGCTACGGGTGCCCTATAGAGGATCTTGAGAGGCTCCATAGAGGCCTTTGGAGCCCCAATAGAGGACTTGGAGAGCCTCCATAGAAGCCTTTGGCGACCCTAAAGAGTCCTTGAGAGCCTCCATGAAGGGCCGTGGGCGACCCCTATAGAGGCCTTGAGAGCTCCACAGAGCCCGCGGGAGCTCCAATAGAGGCCTTGGAAAGGCGCCATAGGGGTTGTGTAGCCCCTATAGAGGCCTTTCGAGCCCCTTTAGAGGCTTTGAGAGCCTCAATAGAGGCCTTTGGAGCCCTATAGTGGCCTTATGAGCTTCCATAGAGGCCGTTGGAGCCCCTATAGAGGCCTTAAGAGCCTCCATAGGGACGGGAGCCCCTATAGAGGCCTTGAGAACCTCTATAGAGGGCACGGGAGCCCCAATAGAGGCCTTGAGAGCCTCCATAGAGGCCTTTGTTGCCCCTATAGTGTCTTCGCGTGCCTCCATAGTGGCCTTAGGAGCCCCTATAGAGGCCTTGAGAGACTCCATAGAGGCCGCGGGAGCCCCATAGAGGCTCTTGAGAGGCTCCATAGAGGCCTTTGGAGACCCTATAGAGGCCTTGTGAGCCTCCATATAGGCCGCGGGAGCCCCTCTAGAGGCCATGAGAGCCTCCATAGTGGCCTTTGGCGCCCATATAGAGGCCTTGGGAGCCTCCATATAGGACGCTGGAGCCCTTATGGAGGCCTTGACAGCCTCCAGACAGGCTGTGAGAGCCCAAAGAGAGGCCTTGAGAGCCTCCATAGAGGCCGCGGTAGCCCCTATAGAGGCTTCGAGAGCCTCCATAGTGGCCTTTGGAGCTCCAATAGAGGAGGCGGGGGAAGGCGGGGCCTGCGGTCCCTTAGGGACTATGGGGGGGCGGTTCCTAGGGGCAAGTAGGGGCTATGGGGAGGGCGGGGCCTACGGTCCCTTAAGGACTATGGGGGCGGTGGGGCCTAGGGTCCATTAGGATCTATGATGAGGGGCGGGGCCTAGGGTCTCTTAGTGGCTATGGGGCGGGGCGGGGCCTAGGGTGCATAAGGGTCTATGGTGAGAGGCGGGGCCTACGGTCCCTTAGGGGCTATGGTGGGGCGGGGCATAGGGTCCCAGAGGGGCTATGGGGAGGGGCGGGTCCACGGGTCCCTTAGGGTGTAGGGGGGCGGGGCCTAGCCTCTATGAGGGGCTATGGGGAGGGGCGGAGCCTAGGGTGCCTCTAGCGTCTAAGGGGAGTTGCGGGGCCTAAGGTCCCTTCGGGGCTATGGGGAAGGGCGGGACCTAGTGTCCCTTAGGGGCTAGGGGGAGTGTCGGGTCCTAGGTACCTTTATTGGCTTTGGGGAGGGGCGGGGCCTCAGATCCATTAGGAGATATGGGGAGGGGCGGGGCCTACAGTCACTTGGAGGCTATGGGGAGGGGCGGGGCCTAGCATCCCTTAGGGGCTATGGGGAGGGGCGGGGTCTTGGAACCCTTAGGGGCTAAGGGGGAGGGCGGGGCCTAGGGTCCGTTTGGGACTAGGGGGGCGGAGATTACGGTCCCTCAGGGGCTATGTGGACGGGCGGGCGTAGGGTCCCTTTGGGGCTCTGGGAAGGACACGGCTTGGGGTCAATTAGAGGCTACGGTGAGGGGCAGGGCCTAGGGTTCCTTAGAAGCTATGCGGAGGGGCGGGACCTAGGGTGCTTTGGGGGCTATGGGTAGGGGCGGAGCCAAACATTCTGTAGGGCTAGTGGGGAGGGGCGGGTCCTAGGGTCCCTTAGGGACTATGGGGGCTGGGCCTAGGGTCCCTTATGAAGTATGATGGGGCGGGGCCAGGGTCCCTTACGGGCTATGGGGAGGGGCGGGGCCTAGGGTCTCCTAGGGGCTATGGGGAGGTGCGGGGCCTAGGGGCCCTTATGGGCTATGGGGAGGGGCGGAGCCTAGGGTCCTTTAATGGCTATAGGGAGGGGCGGGGCCTCCATAGTGGCCTTTGGAGACCCAATAGAGGACTTGAGAGCCTCCACAGAGGCCTTTGGAGCCCCTATAGTGCCCCTGAGAGCTTCCATAGAGGCCGTTGGAGCCCCTATAGAGACCTTAAGAGCCTCCATAGATGCCGCGGGAGCCCCATAGAGGCTCTTGAGAGGCTCCATAGAGGCCTTTGGAGACCCTATAGAGGCCTTGAGAGTCTCTATAGAGGCCGCGGGAGCCCCTATAGAAGCCTTAAGTGCCTCCATGTATGCCGTGGGAGACCCTATAGAGGCCTTGAGAGCCTCCATAGAGGCCGCGGTAGCTCCAATAGAGGCCTTGAAATGCTCCATAGAGGCTGTGTAGCCCCTATAGAGGCCTTTCGAGCCCCTTTAGAGGCTTTACGAGCCTCATTAGAGGCCTTTGGAGCCCGTATAGAGGCCTTAAGACCCTCCTTAGAGGGCACGGGAGCCTCCACACGGTCTGCGAGAGCCCCTAGAGAGGCATTGAGGGCCTCCATAGAGGCCTTTGTTGCCCCTATAGAGTCTTCGAGTGCCTCCATAGTGGCCTTTGGAGCCCCAATAGTGGCCTTGTGAGCCTCCATAGATTTCATGGGAGCCCCTATAGAGGCCTTGAGGGCCTCCATAGAGGCCGTGGTAAACCCTATATAGGCCTTGAGAGGTTCCATAGAGGCCTCGGGAGCCTCTATAGAGGCCTCGAGAGCCTCCATAGAGGCCGCGGGAGCACCTATAGAGGCCTGGAGCCGCTCCATATCGGCCGCGGGAGCCCCCTAGAGGCTCTTGAGAGGCTCCATAGAGGCCTTTGGAGACCATATAGAGGCCTTGTGAGCCTCCATATAGGCCGCGGGAGGTGCTATAGAGTCCTTGAGAGCCTCCATAGAGGCCACGGGAGTCCCTAGTAAGGCCTTGAGAGGCTCCATAGAGGCCGTGGGAGCCCCTATAGAGGCAGTGAGAGACTTGATTGAGGCCACGGGAGCCCCTGTAGAGGCCTTGACAGCCTACCTAGAGGCCGCGGGAGCCCCTATTGAGGCCTTGAGAGCTTTCATAGAGGCCGTGGGATCCCCTACAGAAGCCTTGAGGGCCTCCATAGAGGCCTTTGGAGCCCCTATAGAGGCATTGAGGCCCTCCATAGAGGCTGTGGGAGCCCCGCCAGAGGCCTTGAGACACTCATGTAGGCAGCGGGAGCCCCTCTAGAGGCCGTGAGAGCCTGCATAGTGTCCTTTGGCGCCCACATATAGGCCTTGGAGCCTCCAGACCGGCTGTGAGAGCCCAAAGTGTGGCCTTGAGAGCGAACATGAAGGCCGCGAGAGCCCCTATAGAAGACTTGAGAGCCTCCACAGGGGCTGTGGTAGCCCCTATAGAGGCCTTCAGAGCCTCCATAGAGGCCAAGGGAGCCCCAATAGAGGCCTTGAGAGGCTCTATATAGGCTGCGGGCAACACATAGAGGCTCATGAGAGCCCTATAGGGGCTATGGGGAGGGGCGGGGTCTTGGAACCCTTAGGGGCTATGGGGAGCGGCGGGTCCTAGGGTCCCTTAGGGACTATGGGGAGCTGGGCCTAGGGTCCATCACGGCCTATGGGGAGGGGCAGGGACTTCGATGTTTTAGGGGCTATGGGGAGGGGCGGGGCCTAGGGTCCCTTAGGGGCCATATGGAGGGGCGGGGCCTAGGGGCCAGAGGGACTGGGAGGGGTGGGGCCAGGGTCCCACAGGGGCTATAGGGTTGGGTGGGGCCTCGGGTCCCATAGGGACTATGGTGGGGCGTGGCCTCGGGTCCCTTATGAAGTATGATGGGGCGGGGGCCAGGGTCCCTTACGGGCTATGGGGAGGGGCGGATCCCAGGGTCCTTTAGCGGCTATGGGGAGGGGCGGGGCCTAGGGTCCCTTAGGGGCTATGGGGAGGGGCGGGGCCTAGGGTCTCCTCGGGGCCATGGGGAGGGGCAGGGCCTAGGGGTCCTTATGGGCTATGGGGAGGGGCGGAGCCTAGGGTCCTTTAATGGCTATGGGGAGGGGCGGGGCCTCCATAGTGGCCTTTGGAGCCCCAATAGAGGCTCTTGAGAGCCTCCATAGAGGCCTTTGGAGCCCCTATAGAGGCCTTGAGTGCCTCCATAGAGGCCACGGGAGCCGCTATAGAGGCCTTGAAAGCTTGAAGATATGCCAAGGGAGTCCCTAGGGAGGCCTTGAGAGCCTCCAGATAGGCAGCGGGAGCTCCTATAGAGGCCTTAGGAGCCTTCATACAGGCCGCCCGAGCCCGGATAGTGGCCCTGAGAGCCTCCCAAGAGGACTTTGGAACCCCTATAGAGGCCTTGAGAGCCTCCGTAGTGTCCCTGGGAGCTGCTAGAGCGGCCTTGAGAGCCTCCATAGAGGCCACGGGAGCCCTTACAGAGGCTTTGAGAGCCTCAATAGAGGCCGCAGGAGACCCTACAGAGGTCTTTAGAGCCTCCATAGTTGCGGCGCGATGCCCTATAGAGGGTTTGAGAGCCTCCATAGTAGCCGCGTGTGCCCCTATAGGGGCCTCAAGAGCCTCCATAGAGGCCACGGTAGTCCATGTAGAGGCTTTGAGAGCCTCCTTATTGGCCGCTGGAACCCCTAGAGAAGAATTGAGGGCCTCCATAGTGGCCTTTGGAGCCCCAATAGAGGACTTGAGATCCTCCTTAGAGGCGTTTGGAGCCCCTATAGAGGCCACGGTAGTCCATGTAGAGGCTTTGAGAGCCTCCTTATTGGCCGCTGAAACCCCTAGAGAGGACTCGAGGGCCTCCATAGTGGCCTTTGGAGCTCCAATAGAGGACTTGAGAGACTCCATAGAGGCCGTGGGAGCCCATATAGAGGCCTTGAGAGCCTCCATAGTGTCCTTTGGAGCCCTATAGAGACCTTGAGAGCCTCCATAGAGGGCGCGGGAGCTCCTATAGTGGTCTTGAGAGGCTCCATAGTAGCCTTTGGAGCCCCTATAGAGGCATTGAGAGACTTGATAGAGGCCACCGCAGCTCTTATAGTGGCCTTTGGAGCCCCTATAGAGGCCTTGAGAGCCTATTTAGAGGCCTTGAGAGACTCCATAGTGGCTTTTGCAGCCCATATAAAGGCCTTGAGAGGCTCCATATAGGCCGCGGGATCCCCTATAGAGGCCTTGAGAGCCTCCATAGAGGCCAAGGGAGCCCCAATAGAGGCCTTGAGAGGCTCCATATAGCCTGCGGGTGCCCCCTAGAGGCTCTTGAGAGGCTCCATAGAGGCCTTTGGAGCCCCAATAGAGGCCTTGAGAGCCTCCTTAGAGGCCTTTGGAGCCCCTATAGAGGCCTTGAGACCCTCCATAGAGGCCGCGGGAGCCCCTATAGTGGCCTTGAAAGCTTGCATAGAGGCCGTGGGAGGCCCTAGGGAGGCCTTGAGAGGCCCTAGGGAGGCCTTGAGAGCCTCCAGATAGGCTGCGGGAGCTCCTATAGAGGCCTTAGGAGCCTCCATAAAGGCCGCCCGAGCCCGGATAGTGGCCCTGAGAGCCTCCCAACAGGACTTTGGAACCCCTATAGAGGCCTTGAGAGCCTCCATAGTGTCCCTTGGACATGCTAGAGCGGCCTAGAGAGCCTCCATAGAGGCCACGGGAGCCCGTACACAGGCTTTGTGAGCCTCCCTAATGTCCTTTGGAGCCCCCATAGAGACCTTGAGAGCCTCCATAGAGGGCGGGGGAGCTCTATAGACGTCTTGAGAGGCTCCATAGTGGACTTTTTGAACCCCTATAGAGGCATTGAGAGACTTGATAGAGGCCACGGGAGTCCCTATAGAGGCCTTGAGAGCCTTCATAGTGGCCTCAGGAGCCCCTATAGAGGCCTTGAGAGCTTTCATAGAGGTCGTGGGAGCCCCTATAGAGGCATTGAGAGCCTCCATAGAGGCCGCAGTAGCCCCTATAGAGGCCTTGAGTGCCCCTATAGAGGCCAAGGGACCCCCAATAGAGGCCTTGAGAAGCTGCATATAGCCTGCGGGTGCCCCATAGAGGCTCTTGAGAGGCTCCATAGAGGCCTTTGGAGACCCTGCAGAGGCCTCTAGGGCCTCCATATTGGCCTTTGGAGCCCCTATACAGGCCTTGAGAGCCTCCATACAGGCCGCGGGAGCCCGTATAGTGGCCCTGAGAGCCTCCCGAGAGGACTTTGGAACCCCTATAGAGGCCTTGAGAGCCTCCATAGTGGACGCGGGAGACCCTACAGAGGTCTTTAGAGACTCCATAGTTGCGGCGAGATCCCCTATAGAGGGTTTGAGAGCCTCCATAGTAGCCGCGTGAGCCCCTATAGGGGCCTCGAGAGGCTCCATACAGGCCATGATAGCCCGTGTAGAGGCTTTGAGAGCTTCCATAGAGGCCGCGGGAGCCCCTAGAGAGGCCTCGAGGGCCTCCATAGCGGCCTTTGGAGCCCCAATAGAGGACTTGAGATCCTCCTTAGAGGCGTTTGGAGCCCCTATAGAGGCCTTGAGAGACTCCATAGAGGCCATGGGAGCCCATATAAAGGCCTTGAGAGCCTCCATAGTGTCCTTTGGAGCCCCTATAGAGGCATTGAGGCCCTCCATAGAGGCTGCGGGAGCCCCGACAGAGACCTTGAGAGACTCATGTAGGCCGCGGGATCCCCTCTAGAGGCCGTGAGAGGCTCCATAGTGGCCTTTGGCGCCCATATAGAGGCCTTGACAGCCTCCATTCAGGCCGTGAGAGCCCAAAGAGAGGCCTTGAGAGCATACATAAAGGCCGCGGGAGCCCCTATAGAAGCCTTGAGAGCCTCCATAGAGGCTGCGGTAGCCCGTAGAGGCCTTGAGAGCCTCCATAGAGGCCAAGGGAGTCCCATAGAGGCTCTTGAGAGGCTCCATAGTGGCCTTTGGAGCCCCAATAGAGGAGACGGGGAGGGGCGGGGCCTGCGGTCCCTTAGGGACTATATGGGGGCTGGGCCTAGGGTCCACTAGGGTCTAGGTGAGGGGCGGAGCCTAGGGTCCCTTAGTGGCTATGGGGAGGGGCGGGGCCTAGGCTGCATAAGGGTCTATGGTGAGAGGCGGAGCCTACGGTCCCTTAGGGGCTATGGGGGTCAGGGCCTAGGGTGCATTAGGGTCTATGGGGAGGGGCGGGCCTAGGGTCCCTTAGGGGTATGGGGAGGGGCGGGGCCTACGGTCTCTTAGGGGCTATGGTGGGGAGGGGCCTAGGGTCCCTTAGGGGCTATGGGGAGGGGCGGGGCCAAGGGTCCATTGGGGTCTATGGGGAGGGGCGGGGCCTAGCGTCCCTTAGGTGCTATGGTGACGGGTGTGGTCTAGGGTCTCTTAGGGTCAATGGGGAGGGGCGGGTCCTTGGGTCCCTTTGGTACTATGGGGAGGGGCGGGGCCTACGGTCCATTAGAGGCTATGGGGAGGGGCGGGGCCTGGGGTCCCATAGGGGCTATGGGGAGGGGCGGGGCCTAGGGTCCTGTAGAGGCTATATGGAGGGGCGGGGCCAAGGTTCCCTAACGGGCTATGGGGAGGGGCGGGGCCTAGGGTATATTTGGGACTATGGGGGGCGGGGCCAAGGGTCCCTTAGGGGTTATGGGGAGGGGCAGGGACTAGGGTCCCTTATGGACTATGGTGAGGGGCGGGGTTAAGGCTATGGGGAGGGGCGTGGCATGGGGTCCCTTTGGTTATATGGCGAGGGGCAGGGCCTAGGGTCCGTTAGGTGCTATGGGGAGGGGCGTGGCCTAGGGTCCCTTAGGGGCTATGTGGAGGGGCGGGGGCTAGGGTCCTTTAGGAGCTATCGGGAGGGACAGGGCCTAGGGTCCCTTACAGGCTATGGGGAGGGGCGGGGACTAGGTTCCCTTATGGACTATGGTGGGGTTGGGCCTAGGGTCCCTTAGGAAATATGGGGGGAGGGGCCAAGCGTCCCTTAGGGGCTATGGGGAGGGGCGGGGCCAAGCGTCCCTTAGGGGCTATAGGGAGGGGCGGAGCCTAGGGTCCTTTAATGGCTATGGGGAGGGGCGGGACCTCCATAGTGGCATTTGGAGCCCCAATAGAGGACTTGAGATCCTCCTTAGAGGCGTTTGGAGCCCCTATAGAGGCCTTCAGCGTCTGCATAGTGTCCCTTGGAGCTGCTGTAGCTGCCTTGAGAGCCTCCATAGAGGCCTTTGTTGCCCCTATAGTGTCTTCGAGTGCTTCCATAGTGGCCTTTGGAGCCCCAATAGTGGCCTTGTGAGCCTCCATAGATTTCATGGGAGCCCCTATAGAGGCCTTGAGGGCCTCCATAGAGGCCGTGGTAAACCCTATATAGGCCTTGAGAGGTTCCAGAGAGGCCCTAGCAGACCCTATGGAGGCCTTGAGAGCCTCCACAGAGGCCACGGGAGCCCCTACATAGGCCTTGAGAGCCTCCATAGAGGCCGCGGGAGACCCTACAGAGGTCTTTAGAGCCTCCATATCTGCGGCGCGATCCCCTATAGAGGGTTTGAAGGTCTCCATAGCAGCCGCGTGAGCCCATATAGGGGCCTCGAGAGCCTCCATAGAGGCCACGGTAGGCCGTGCAGAGGCTTTGAGAGCCTCCATAGAGGCCTCGGGAGCCCCTAGAGAGTCCTCGAGGGCCTCCACAGTGTCCTTTGGACAATAGAGGACTTGAGATCTGCCTTAGAGGCGTTCGGAGCCCCTATAGAGGCCTTCAGTGTCTCCATCGTGGCTTTTGGAGCCCCTATAGAGGCCTTGAGAGCCTCTTTAGAGGCCTTGAGAGACTCCATAGTGGCTTTTGCAGCCCTTATAAAGGCCTTGAGAGGCTCCATATAGGCTGCAGGAGCCCCATAGAGGCTCTTGAGAGGCTCCATAGAGGCCTTTGGAGACCCTATGGAGGTCTTGAGCCTCCATATAGGCCGCGTGAGCTGCTATAGAGGCCTTGAGAGCCTCCATAGAGCCCGTGGGAGACCCTATAGAGGCTTTAAAAGCTCCATATAGGCCCCGGGAGCACCATAGAGGCTCTTGTGAGGCTCCATAGAGGCTGTGTAGCCCCTATAGAGGCCTTTCGAGCCCCTTTAGAGGGTTTGAGAGCCTCAATAGAGGCCTTTGGAGCCCATAGAGTGGCCTTGAGAATTTCCATAGAGGCTGTTGGAGCCCCTATAGAGGCCTTAAGAGCCTCCATAGAGGACGCGGGAGCCACATTAGAGGCCTTGAGAAGCTCCTTAGAGGGCACGTGAGCCCCAATAGAGGCCTTGAGAGCCTCCATACAGGCCGCAGAAGCTCCTATAGTGGCCTTGAGAGCCTCCATAGTGGCCTTTGGAGCCCATATAGAGGCATTGAGGCCCTCCATAGAGGCTGCGGGAGCCCTGACAGAGACCTTGAGAGACTCATGTAGGCCGCGGAATCCCCTCTAGAGGCCGTGAGAGCCTCCATAGTGGCCTTTGGCGCACATAAAGAGGCCTTAAGAGCCTCCAGACAGCCGTGAGAGCCCAAAGAGAGGCCTTGAGAGCGTCCATGAAGGCCGTGGGAGCCCCTATAGAAGCCTTGAGAGCCTCCATATAGGCAGCGGTAGATCTAATGGAGGCCTTGAGGGGCTCCACATTGGCTGCGGGTGCCCCATAGAGGCTCTTGAGAGGATCCATAGAGGCCTTTGGAGCCCCTATAGAGGCCTCAAGTGCCTCCATAGTAGGCACGGGAGCTCCTATAGACGTCTTGAGAGGCTCCATAGTGGACTTTTTGAGCCCCTATAGAGGCATTGAGAGACCTGATAGAGGCCATGGGAGCCCCTGTAGAGGCCTTGAGAGCCTTCATAGAGGCCGCGGGAGCCCCTATAGTGGCCCTGAGAGCTTTCATAGAGGTCGTAGGAGCCGCTATAGAGGCCTTGAGAGCCTCCATAGAGGCCACGGGAGTCCCTAGAGACGCCTTGTGAGCCTCCATAGTGGCCTTTGGAGCCCCTATAGAGGCCTTGAGAGACTCCATAGAGGCCGCGGGAGCCCCTATAGAGGCCTTGAGAGCCTCCATAGAGGCCAAGGGAGCCCCTATAGAGGCTTTGAGAGCCTCCATAGAGGCCAAGGGAGCCCCAATAGAGGCCTTGAGAGGCTCCATATAGGCTGCGGGTGCCCCATAGAGGCTCTTGAGAGGCTCCATAGAGGCCTTTGGAGACCCTACAGAGGCCTCGAGGGCCTCCATATTGGCCTTTGGAGCCCCAATAAAGGCCTTGAGAGCCACCATAGAGGCCTTCGGAGCCCCTACAGAGGCCTCGAGTGCCTCCATAGTGGCCTTTGGAGCCCCTTTGCAGGCCTTGAGAGCCTCCATAGAGGCCGCGGGAGCCGGTATAGTGGCCCTGAGGGCCTCCCAAGAGGACTTTGGAACCCCTAGAGAGGCCTTGAGAGCCTCCATAGTGTCCCTTGGAGCTGCTATAGCAGCCTTGAGAGCCTCCATAGAGGCCGCGGGAGCCCGTATAGAGGCTTTGAGAGCCTCCATAGAGGAGGCTATGGAGGCTGTGGAGCCCCTATAGAGGGCTCGAGGGCCTCCGTAGTGGCCTTTGGAGCCCCAAAAGAGCAGGCGGGGAGGGGCGGGGCCTACGGTCCCTTAGGGACTATGGGGGGCGGGGCCTACGGTCCCTTAGGGGCTATGGGGAGGGCTGGGGCCTAGGGTCCCTTAGGGGTATGGGGAGGGGCGGGGCCTAGGGTGCATAAGGGGTTTTGGCAAGAGGCGGGGCATAGGGTTCCTTAGGGGCTATGGGGAGGGGCGGGGCGTACGGTCCCTTAGGGGCTATGGTGGGGAGGCGCCTAGGGTCCCTTAGGGGCTAAGGGGAGGGGTGGGGCTAAGGGTCCATTAGGGGCTATGGGGAGGGACGGGACCTAGAGTCCCTGAGGTGCTATGGTGATGGGTGTGGCCTAGGGTCCCTTTGTTGCTATGGGGAGCGGCGGGGCCTAGGGTCCATTAGAGTCTATGGGGAGGGGAGGGGCCTAGGGTCCCATAGGGGCTATGGGGAGGGGCGGCGCCTAGGGTCCTGTAGAGGCTATGTGGAGGGGCGGGGCCTAGGGTCCATTAGGGTCTATGGTGAGGGGTCGGGCTAAAGGCTATGGGGAGGGGCAGGGCCTGGGGTCCCTTTGGTTATATGGCGAGGGGCAGGGCCTAGGGTCACTTAGATGCTATGGGGAGAGGCGGGGCCTAGAGTCCCTTAGGGACTATGGGGGGCGATGCCTAGGGTCCATTACGGGCTATGGGGAGGGACGGAGCCTAGGGTCCCTTAGGGGCTATGGGGAGGGTCGGGGCCTAGGGTCCCTTAGGGTCTATGGGGAGGGGCGTGGCCTAGGGTCCCTTAGGGGCTATGTGGAGGGGCGGGGCCTAGGGTCTCTTAGTGGCTATGGGGAGGGGCGGGGACTACGGTCCCTTATGGACTACGGTGGGGTTGGGCCTAGGGTCCCTTAGGAAATATGTGGGGGCGGGTCCAAGCGTCCCTTAAGGGCTATGGGGAGGGGCGGGGCCTCCATAGTGGCCTTTGGAGCCCCAATAGAGGACTTGAGATCCTACTTAGAGGCGTTTGGAGCCCCTATAGAAGCCTTCAGCGTCTCCATAGTGGCCTTTGGAGCCCCGATACAGGCCTTGAGAGCCTCCATAGAGGCCGCGGGAGCCCCTATGGAGGCCTTGAAAGCTTGCATAGAGGCCGTGGGACTCCCTAGGGAGGCCTTGAGAGACTCCAGATAGGCTGCAGGAGCTCCTATAGAGGCCTTAGGAGCCTCCATAAAGGCCACCTGAGCCCGTATAGTGGCCCTGAGAGCCTACCAAGAGGACTTTGGAACCCCTATAGAGGCCTTGAGAGCCTCCATAGCGTCCCTTGGAGCTGCTATAGCTGACTTGAGAGCCTCCATAGAGGCCGCGGGAGCCCGTACAGAGGCCTTGAGAGCCTCCATAGAGGCCTGTGGAGCCCCTATAGAGTCCTTGAGAGCTTTCATAGAGGCCGAGGGAACCCCTATAGAAGCCTTGAGAGCCTCCATAGAGGACGCGGGAGCCCATATAAAGGCCTTGAGAGCCTCCATAGAGGCCGCAGGAGCCCCTATAGAGGGATCGAGAGACTCAATAGAGGCTGCAGGAGCCCCTATAGAGGTCTTGAGAGCCTCCATGGTGGCTTTTGGAGCCCCGATTGAGGCCTTGAGATCCTCTCTAGAGGCCATGGGAGCCCCTATAGAGGCCTTCAGAGCCTTCATATAGGCTGCGGGAGCCCCTATACAGGCCTTGAGAGACTCCATGGAGGCCGAGGGCGTCCCTATAAAGGCCTTGAGTGCCTCCATGTAGGCCGTGTGAGACCCTATAGAGGCCTGGAGAGCCTCCATACAGGCCGCGGGGAACTCCTATAGAGGCCTTGAGAGGCTCTATAGTGGCCTTCGGAGCCCCTATAGAGGACTTGAGAGCCTCTTTAGAGGCCTTGAGAGACTCCATAGTGGCTTTTGCAGCCCATATAAAGGCCTTGTGAGCCTCCATAGAGGCCACGGGAGCCCCTATAGAGTCCTTGAGAGCCTCCATGTAGGCCGTGGGAGACCGTATAGAGGCCTTGAGAGCCTCCATAGAGCCCGCGGGAGCTCCAATAGAGGCCTTGAAGGGCTCCATAGAGGCTGTGTAGCCCCTATAGAGGCCTTTCGAGCCCCTTTAGAGGCTTTGAGAGCCTCAATAGAGGCCTTTGGAGCCCCTAGAGTGGCCTTGAGAGCTTCCATAGAGGCCGTTGGAGCCCCTATAGAGGCCTTAAAAGCCTCCATAGAGGCCTTTGGAGCCCCAATAGAGGCCTTGAGACCCTCCATAGAGGCCTTTGGAGCCCCTATAGAGGCCTCCAGGGCCTCCATAGTGGCCTTTGGAGCCCCCATACAGGCCTTGAGAGCCTCCATAGAGGCCGTGGAGCCCCTATAGAGGCCTTGAAAGCTTGCATAGAGGCCGTGGGAGTCCCTAGGGAGGCCTTGAGAGCCTCCAGATAGGCTGCAGGAGCTCCCATAGAGTCCTTAGGCGCCTCCATAAAGGCCGCCCGAGCTCTTATAGTGGCCCTGAGAGCCTCCCAAGAGGACTTTGGAACCCCTATAGAGGCCTTGAGAGCTTCCCTAGTGTCCCTTGGAGCTGCTATAGCTGCCTTGAGAGCCTCCATAGAGGTCTGTGTAGCCCCTAGAGAGGCCTTGAGAGCTTTCATAGAGGCCGTGGGATCCCCTATAGAGACCTTGAGAGCCTCCATAGAGGACACGGGAGCCCATATAAAGGCCTTGAGAGCCTCCATTGTGCCTTTTGGAGCCCCGATTGAGGCCTTGAGATCCTCTCTAGAGGCCACGGGAGCCCCTAGAGAGGCCTTCAGAGCATCCATAGAGGCCGCGGGAGCCCCTAGAGAGGCCTCAAAGGCTTCCATAGTGGTCTTAGGAGCCCCAATAGAGGACTTGATATCCTCCTTAGAGGCGTTTGGAGCCCCTATAGAGGCCTTCAGTGTCTCCATAGTGGCCTTTGGAGCCCCTATAGAGGCCTTGAGAGACTCCATAGAGGCCGTGGGAGCCCATATAGAGGCCTTGATAGCCTCCATAGTGTCCTTTAGAGCCCCTATAGAGACCTTGAGAGCCTCCATAGAGGGCGCGGGAGCTCCTATAGAGGTCTTGAGAGACTCCATAGTGGTCTTTGGAGCCCCAATAGAGGACTTGAGATCCTCCTTAGAGGCGTTTGGAGCCCCTTTAGAGGCCTTCAGTGTCTCCATAGTGGCCTTTGGAGCCCCTATAGAGGCCTTGAGAGACTCCATAGAGGCCATGGGAGCCCATATAGAGGCTGTGAGAGCCTCCATAGAGGCTGCAGGAGCCCCTATAGAGGTCTTGAGAGCCTCCATAGTGGCTTTTGGAGCCCCGATTGAGGCCTTGAGATCCTCTCTAGAGGCCACGGGAGCCCCTAAAGAGGCCTTCAGAGCCTTCATATAGGCTGCGGGAGCCCCTATACAGGCCTTGAGAGACTCCCTAGAGGCCGAGGGCGTCCCTATAAAGGCCTTGAGTGCCTCCATGTAGGCCGTGGGAGACCCTATAGAGGCCTAAAGAGCCTCCATACAGGCCGCGCGAGCTCCTTAGAAGCCTTGAGAGGCTCCATAGTGGCCTTCGGAGCCCCTATAGAGGCCTTGAGAGCCTCTTTAGAGGCCTTGAGAGACTCCATAGTGGCTTTTGCAGCCCATATAAAGGCCTTGAGAGGCTCCATATAGGCCACGGGAGTCCCTATAGAGGCTCTTGAGAGGCTCCATATAGGCCTTTGGAGACCCCATGGAGGCCTTGACAGCCTCCATATAGGCCGCGGGAGCTGCTATAGAGGCCTTGTGAGCCTCCATAGTGGCCTTTGGAGCCCCTATAGAGGCCTTGACAGCCTCCAGACAGGCCGTGAGAGCCCAAAGAGAGGCCTTGAGAGCGTCCATGAAGGCCGCGGGAGCCCCTATAGAAGCCTTGAGAGCCTCCATAGAGGCCAAGGGAGCCCCAATAGAGGCCTTGAGAGGCTCCATATAGGCTGCCGGTGCCCTATAGAGGCTCTTGAGAGCCTCCATAGAGGCCACGGGAGTCCCTACAGAGGCCTCGAGGGCCTCCATAGTGGCCTTTGGAGCCCCAATAGAGGCCTTAAGAGCCTCCATAGAGGCCTTTGCAGCCCCTATAGATGCCTTGAGAGCCTCCATAGAGGCCTTTGGAGCCCCTATAGAGGCCTTGAGAGACTCCATAGAGGCCATGGGAGCCCATATAGAGGCCTCCAGAGAGCCTCCATAGAGGCTGCAGGAGCCCCTATAGAGGTCTTGAGAGCCTCCATAGTGGCTTTTGGAGCCCCGATTGAGGCCTTGAGATCCTCTCTAGAGGCCACGGGAGCCCCTAGAGAGGCCTTCAGAGCCTTCATATAGGCTGCGGGAGCCCCTATACAGGCCTTGAGAGACTCCCTAGAGGCCGAGGGCGTCCCTATAAAGGCCTTGAGTGCCTCCATGTAGGCCGTGGGAGACCCTATAGAGGCCTAGAGAGCCTCCATACAGGCCGCGCGAGCTCCTATAGAAGCCTTGAGAGGCTCCATAGTGGCCTTTGGAGCCCCTATAGAGGCCTTGAGAGCCTCTTTAGAGGCCTTGAGAGACTCCATAGTGGCTTTTGCAGCCCATATAAAGGCTTTGAGAGCCTCCATAGAGGCCACGGAAGCCCCTATAGAGGCCTTGAGAGGCTCCATATAGGCCGCGGGAGCACCATAGAGGCTCTTGAGAGGCTCCATAGAAGCCTTTGGAGACCCTATAGAGGCATTAAGAGACTCCATATAGGCCACGGGAGCACCTATAGAGTCCTTGAGAGCCTCCATGTAGGCCGTGGGAGACCCTATAGAGGTCTTGAAAGCCTCCATAGAGCCCACGGGAGCTCCAATAGAGGCCTTGAAGGCTCCATAGAGGCTGTGTAGCCCCTATAGAGGCCTTTCGACCCCCTTTAGAGGCTTTGAGAGCCTTAATAGAGGCCTTTGGAGCCCCTATAGTGGCCTTGTGAGCTTCCATAGATGCCGTTGGAGCCCCTATAGAGGCCTTAAGAGCCTCCATAGAGGCCGTGGTAAACCCAATATAGGCCTTGAGAGGTTCCAGAGAGGACTTAGACCCTATAGAGGCCTTGAGAGGCTCCATAGAGGCCGCGGGAGCCTATAGAAGCCTTGAGAGCCTCCATAGAGAGGCCCGAGAGCCTCCATAGAGCCACGGTAGCCCGTATAGAGGCTTTGAGATCCTCCATAGAGGCCTGTGAAGCCCCTATAGAGGCCTCGAGGGCCTCCGTAGTGGCCTTTGGTGCCCCAATAGAGGAGGCGGGGAGGGGCGGGGCCTGCATTCCCTTAGGGACTATGGGGAGGGGCGGGGCCTAGGGGCAATTAGGGGCTATGGGGAGGGGCAGGGCCTACGGTCCCTTAAGGACTATGGGGGGCAGGGCCTAGGGACCATTAGGGTCAATGGGGAGGGGCGGGTCCTAGGGTTCATATGGGTCTATGGTGAGAGGCGGGGCATAGGGTCCCTTAGGGGCTATGGGGAGAGGTGGGGCCTACGGTCCCTTAGGGGCTATGTTGGGGCAGGGCCTAGGGTCCCAGAGTGCTATAGGGAGGGGCAGGGTGTAGGATCCCTTAGGGGCTATGGGGAGGGGCGGGGCCAAGGGTCCCGTAGGGTGTATGGGGGGGCGGGACCTAGTGTCCATGAGGGGCTATGGGGAGGGGCGGAGCCTAGTGTCCCTTAGGGGCTAGGGGGAGTGACGGGTCCCAGGGACCTTTATGGGCTATGGGGAGGGGCGGGGCCTCAGATCCATTAGGAGATATGGGGAGGGGCGGGGCCTAGAGTCACTAAGAGGCTATGGGGAGGGGCGGGGCCTAGGGTGCCTTAGGGGCTATGGGGAGGGGTGGGGTCTTGGGTCCCTTAGGGGCTATGGGGAGGGGCGGGGTCTTGCATCCTTAGGGGCTATGGGGGAGGGCGCGGGCCAAGGGTCCCTTAGGGGCTATGGGGAGGGGTGGGGTCTTGGATCCCTTAGGGACTATGGTGGGGGCGGGGTCTTGGATCCCTTAGGGGCTATGGGGAGGGGCAGGGACTAGGATCCATTAGGGGCTATGGGGAGGAGCGGGGCCTAGTGTCCCTTAGGGACTATGGGGGGGGGTCCTTAGGGTTGGCTATGGGGAGGGGCGGGGCCTCTTTAGGGGCTATGGGGGCCTTTGGAGCCTAGGGTAGAGGATAGGGAGGGGCGGGGCCTCCATAGAGGCCTTTGGAGCCCCAATAGAGGCCTTGAGAGGTTCCATAGAGGTCTTTGGAGCCCCTATAGAGGCCTCGAGTGCCTCCATAGAGGCCTTTGGAGCCCCTATACAGGCCTTGAGAGCCTCCATAGAGGCCGCAGGAGCCCCATAGAGGCTCTTGAGAGGCTCCATAGAGGCCTTTGAAGACCTTACAGAGGCCTCGAGGGCCTCCATAGAGGTCTTTGGAGCCCCAATAAAGGCCTTGAGAGCCTCCATGTAGGCCGTGGGAGACCCTATAGAGGCCTTGAGAGCATCCATAGAGCCTGCGGGAGCTCCAATAGAGGACTTGAAAGGCTCCATAGAGGCTGTGTAGCCCCTATAGAGGTCTTTCGAGCCCCTTTAGAGGCTTTGAGAGCCTCAATAGAGGCCTTTGGAGCCCCTATATTGGCCTTGAGACCTTCCATAGAGGCCGTTGGAGCCCCTATAGTGGCCTTGAGAGCTTCCATAGAGGCCATTGGAGCCCCTATAGAGGCCTTAGGAGCCTCCATAGAGGACGCGGGAGCCCCATTAGAGGCCTTGGGAACCTCTATAGAGGGCACGGGAGCCCAAATAGAGGCCTTGGGAGCCTCCATAGAGGTCTTTGACGCCCCTATAGTGACTTCGAGTACCTCCATAGTGGCCTTTGGAGCCCCAATAGTGGCCTTGTGAGCCTCCATAGATTTCATGGGAGCCCCTATAGAGGCCTTGAGGCCCTCCATAGAGGCCGTGGATAAACCCTATATAGGCCTTGAGAGGTTCCAGAGAGGCCTTAGCAGCCCCTATGGAGGCCTTGAGAGACTCCATAGAGGCCGTGGGAGCCCCATAGAGGCTCTTGAGAGGCTCCATAGAGGCCTTTGGAGACCCTATAGAGGCCTTGTGAGCCTCCATATAGGCCGCGGGAGCCCCTCTAGAGGCCGTGAGAGCCTCCATAGTGGCCTTTGGCGCCCATATAGAGGCCTTGGGAGCCTCCATATAGGACGCTGGAGCCCTTATAGAGGCCTTGACAGCCTCCAGACAGGCCGTGAGAGCCCAAAGAGAGGCCTTGAGAGCGTCCATGAAGGCCGCGGGAGCCCCTATAGAACCCTTGAGAGCCTCCATAGTGTCCCTTGGAGATGCTAGAGCGGCCTTGAGAGCCTCCATAGAGGCCACGGGAGCCCGTACAGAGGCCTTGTGAGCCTCCCTAGTGTCCTTTGGAGCCCCTATAGAGACCTTGAGAGCTTCCATAGAGGGCGCGGGAGCTCCTATAGACGTCTTTAGAGGATCCATAGTGGACTTTTTGAGCCCGTAAAGAGGCATTGAGAGACTTGATAGAGGCCACGGGAGCCCCTGTAGAGGCCTTGAGAGCCTTCATAGAGGCCGCGGGAGCCCCTATAGAGGCCTTGAGAGCTTTCCTAGAGGTCGTGGGAACCCCTATAGAGACCTTGAGAGCCCCTATGTAGGCCAGGGGGAGCCGCTATAGAGGCCTTGAGAGCCTCCATAGAGGCCACGGAGTCCCTAGAGAGGCCTTGTGAGCCTCCATAGTGGCCTTTGGAGCCCCTATAGAGACCTATGGAGGCTCTCAAAGCCTCTATACGGGCTACCGTGGCCACTATGGAGGCTCTCGAGGCCTCTATAGGGGCTCACGCGGCTACTATGGAGGCTCTCAAACCCTCTATAGGGGATCATGCCGCAACTATGGAGGCTCTAAAGACCTCTGTTGGGTCTCCCGCGGCCTCTATGGAGGCTCTCAAGGCCGCTATAGCAGCTCCAAGGGACACTATGGAGGCTCTCAAGGCCTCTATAGGGGTTCCAAAGTCCTCTTGGGAGGCTCTCAGGGCCACTCTAGGGGCTCCCGCAGCCTCTATGGAGGCTCTCAAGGCCTGTATAGGGGCTCCAAAGGCCACTATTGAGGCACTTGAAGCCTCTATAGGGGCTCCAAACGCCTCTATGGAGGCTCTCAAAGCCTCTATTGGGGCTCCAAAGGCCTCTATGGAGCCTCTCAAGAGCCTCTATGGGCCACCCGCAGCCTATATGGAGGCTCTCAAGGCCTCTATAGGGGCTACCGCAGCCTCTATTGAGGCTCTCTAGGGTTCTATAGGGGCTCCCGTGGCCTTCATGGACGCTCTCAAGACCTCTCTTTGGGCTCTCACGGCCTGTCTGGAGTCTGTCAAGGCCTCTATAAGGGCTACAGTGTCCTATATGGAGGCTACCGAGGCCTCTATATGGACGCCAAACGCCACTATGGAGGATGTCACGGCCTCTAGAGGGGGTCCTGTGGCATACATGAGTCTCTCAAGGCCTCTGTCCGGGCTCCAGCAGCCTCTATGGAGGGCCTCAATGCCTCTATAGGGACTCCCGCGGCCTCTATGGAGGCTCACAAGGCCTCTATACGGTCTCCAAAGGCCTCTATGGAGCCTCTCAAGAGCCTCTATGGGGCACCCGCGGCCTATATGGAGACTCTCAAGGACATTATAGAGGCTCCTGCGGCCTCTATGGAGTTTCTCAAGGCCTCAATAGGGGCTAGTAAGGCCTCTCTGGAAGCTCTCAAGGCGTATATAGGGTTTACCACGGCCTCTATGGAGGCCCTCAAGGCCTCTGTAGGGACTCCCATGGAATCCATGGAGGCACACAAGGCCACTATTGGGGCTCCAAAGGCCACTATGGAGGCACTCGAAGACTCTATAGGGGCTCGAAAGGCCTCTATGGAGGCTCTCAAGGCCTCTATAGGGGCTCTCGCGGCCCCCTGTGGAGGCTCTCAATCCTCTATTGGGGCTCCCGTGCCCTCTATAGAGGTTCTCAAGGCCTCTAATGGGGCTCCCTGCGTCCTCTATGGAGGCTCTTAAGGCCTCTATAGGGGCTCCAACGGCCTCTATGCAAGCTCTCAAGGCCACTCTAGGGGCTCCAAAGGCCTCAATTGAGGCTCTCAAACCCTTTAAAGAGGCTCGAAAGGCCTCTATAGGGGCTACACAGCCTCTATGGAGCCCTTCAAGGCCTCCATTGGAGCTCCCAGGGGCTCTATGGAGGCTCTCAAGGCCTCTACAGGGTCTCCCACGGCCTACATGGAGGCACTCAAGGCCTCTAGAGGGGCTCCCGTGGCCTCTATGGAGGCTCTCAATTCCTCTATAGACGCTCCAAAGGCCTCTATGGAGGCTCAAAAGGCCTCTATAGGGTCTCCAAAGGCCTACATGGAGCCTCTCAAGAGCCTCTATGTAGCTCCCGTGGCCTATATGGAGCTTCTCAAGGCCTCTATAGGGACTCCCGTGGCCTATATGGAGGCTCACAAGGCAGCTATAGCAGCTCCAAGGGGACACTATGGAGGCTCTCAAGGCCTCTAAAGAGGCTCTCAAGGCCTCTATAGGGGGCTCTGAAGGCCAATATGGAGCCTCTCAAGGCCTCTATAGGAGCTCCCGCGGCCTCTATGGAGGCTCTCTAGGCCTCTATAGGGTCTCCACAGCCTACATGGAGGCACTCAAGGCCTTTATAGGGACCCCCTGGGCCTCTATGG
>JAWKAJ010000236.1:0-21464 GCA_033816785.1 Picus viridis
CACCTTCATTGAGGTGTTCAGGAGGAGACTTAATGGGGTGCTTGGTGCCATGGTTTAGTTGTTTAGGGGTGGGTTGGATTGGTTGATGGGTTGGACGCGATGATCTTGAAGGTCTCTTTCAATCTGGTGTAGCTGTATTGTGGTCGCCAGGGATGAAGCAGTCTTCACGTGATAACTGAGCATTTCAATATCTTCTCCCACATTTTTTGTTGGTAGTTAGTGTCCTTAGAGCATACAAAACTTAGCATTTAAAACTTTTGTATTCAGAGGTGGGGTAACATTGTGAGCAGTTAAAGCGATCTGGCCCAAACCAGATTCACAGAGGAACAAGTAAGATGACACATCTAAGGGAAGGCTGGCTAAGAGGTAGCAGTATCTTAACAACCTTCTTACTTATCTGATACCTTCTGGTTCATGTTTAATGAGCTTTCAAGGGTCTGGTGGATGCCTTTTTACAATGGCTCGATCAGAGTGTGAAAAGAAGTGAAAAGAAAGTGCTAGTCACATAAAGCCTAAGACAAAGCTGCATTACAGACATGGTCAAACTCTGTGTTGAAATTTTGGGTGGTGTGCAGCAGTAAGATAAGAAACAGTGTGTGCAGGCTTGAACATGGAAGATTTCACCTCAACATGAGGAGAAACTTTTTTACAGTGAGGGTGAGTGAGCACTGGAACAGGCTGTCCAAGGAGGTTGTGGAGTGTCCTTCTCTGGAGACTTTAAAATCCCACTTGGATGCATTCCTGTGTGGACTACTCTAAGTGATCCTGCTTTGGCAGGGAGGTTGGACTCAATGATCTCTGGAGGTCCCTTCCAACCTGTGAAATATATGTGTGAAATGGGATAGAAAAGGAGGAGTGAAATGGTGGACCAATTGTGGCTCCAAAGGTTTCCAACCAATTACCAAAGTTCTTATTGCCAGGACAAGGCAGCAGAAATTTGGGAGAAACCATTTGGCAGCTATAAAGAATATGTAATAGTGGGCAGTATAGTTATTTTTTTTCACTGGATTCTATTGACTACTTCATGACCTTGAGGTTATGCAGCAACATGAAGAAATGAGACAACGGCACCACAACAGACCAAAATAATAGTAAGAAAAGTAGTATGTGACATTGGAATGTGGAAAATGTCCTGTGAGAAAGAGTC
This sequence comes from Picus viridis, assembly GCA_033816785.1. Lineage (NCBI taxonomy): Eukaryota > Metazoa > Chordata > Aves > Piciformes > Picidae > Picus > Picus viridis. The sequence continues at coordinate 1,148 of JAWKAJ010000236.1, forward strand.
TGGAGTAGCTTTTACTAATAGCTGGGATGTGGACCTGAATCAACTCGGGAAACCATGGTCTATCACCTTCTCACAAAACTGTGGCGTCATACATGCTAAACTGTCTATCTGAAATAAAGAAGGATTTATGGTTTTGCTTAACAAGTAACTAACACTGCACTACCATCTGAGTAACCTGAAGACATACAATTCTATTGGACCTGATCAGATGTACCCCAGAATCCTGAGGGAATTAGCTGATGTAGTTATCAAGCCACTCTCCATGATATTTGATAAGCCATGAGAGTTGAAAAGTCCTGGCAGTCAGGTGAGGTCCCTGGTGAATGGAAGAAAGGAAACATCACACCCATTTTTAAAAGGGTGCTTGGGAAGATCATGGAGCAGAGACATACAGAGGACAGGGAGGTGACTCAAGACAGCTAGTGTGGCAAATCTTCTTGACTAACCTAGCAGTTTTCTTTGACAAAGTGACTATGTCAGTAGATATGGGAAAGCTTATGGATGTGATCTATCTGGACTTCTGCAAGGCCTTTGGCACAGTCCCCCACAACATCCTGCTTGCCAGGCAGGAGAGATATGGATTTGATGGATAGACTGTTCAGTGGATAAGGTGTGATGGGTTGAAATTACCCCCCAACTAATTTGAGAGAATTATCCCCCAAAATAAAACTGCCAGACCAGCTCAGTGGGATGGAAGCAAATGAAGCTGTATTTACAATCAAAACTAAAACCTAGACATATGCAAAGCAATGAATGTGTGTGACCGGTGACTACTCCACCACAATGTGTACAAAATATACAATATTTACATACATTTATGAATTTTAAACAACAGAAGAACTCCTCTGCACAAAACCAGGGGGATACCAATAGCTTTCCCCGCTCCCCCTGCTCTGGACAAGGGAAACAGGAGAAAAGCAGAGAGTATCTTGTTAGCACTTAGCAACAAGAAGAATGCATCCAAGGTCAGCAAGCCAGCAGAAGCCCCAGCTAGTATCTGCTAGAACAAAGAAGCCGAGAAAAGAGAAAGTTAGTTTATGCAACTAATTCTCAGTTATCAAACTGGTGGGATTATTTAGACCTTATCTTTATTTTCCCTTTATATCCATCTATCAATTTCCACTCAGTATCTGTGGAAAATTTCCTAGGCATCAGCCTAAAATTACCACATAAGGAATTGGCTGGATGGTCACATCAAGAGGGTGGTGCTCAATGGCTTGAAGTCCAGATGGAGAGCAGTGGCAAGCAGTGTCCCTCAGGGATCCATGCTGGGACCTCTGTTCTTTAATATTTTTATCAGTAATCTAGACAGCAGGATTGTGTGCACCATTTGCAAGTTTGCAGATGACACTTAGCTGTTTGGTATTGTCAATGCCCATGAGGGACCTGGACAAGCTGGAGAGGTGGACCCAGGTGAACCTCATGAAGTTCAACAAGGGCAAGTGCAAGGTTCTGCACCTGGGCCAGAAAAATCCTCACTATCAATACAGACTGGGGAATGAGGTGTTAGAAAGCAACTCTGTGGAAAAGTACTTGGGGGTGCAGTGTGTGCTTGCAGCCCAGAAGGCAAACCACATCCTGGGCTGCATCAAAAGGTGCATTGCCAGAAGATCCAGAGAGGTGATTCTGCCACTTTGCTCTGGTGAGACCTCACCTGGACTACTGTGTTCAGCTCTGGAGCCCTCCATACACAAAGGACATGTACCAGATGGAGCAGGTCCAGAGGCGGACTGCAAGAATGATCAGGAGGTTGGAGCACCTCTGTTACGAAGGACCCTGTTGAGAGACCTGGACTTGCTCAGCCTAGGCAAGAGCAGGCTCTGGGGAGACTTCTGAGTATGAATAGAATAGAATAGAATAGAATAGAATAGAATAGAATAGAATAGAATAGAATAGAATAGAATAGAATAGAATAGAATAGAATAGAATAGAATTAACCAGGCTAGAAAAGACCTTTCAGATCATCAAGTCCAACCCATCACCTAACACGATCTAATCAACTAAACCATGGCAAAAAGTGCCCCATCCACTCTCTTCTTAAACACCTCCAATGATGGTGATTTCACCACTTCCCTGGGCAGCCCATTCCAGTGGCCAGTCACTCTTTCTGTGAAGAACTTCTTCCTAACATCCAGCCTAAACCTCCCCTGGCACAGTTTGAGACTGTGTCCTCTTGTTCTGGTGCTGGTTGCCTGGGAGAAGAGACCAACCTCCACCTGGCTACAACCTCACTTCAGGAAGTTGTTGACAGCAAGAAGGTCACCTCTGAGCCTCCTCTTCTCCAGACTAAGCAACCCCAGCTCCCTCAGCCTCTCCTCCTAGGGCTTGTGCTCTAAACCACCCCCCAGCTTTGTTGCCCTTCTCTGGACACATTCCAGCAACTCAACATCTTTCCTATCAACCAGCACCCCCAGGTCCCTCTCTGCCTGGCCACTCTCCAGCCACTCTGACCCCAGCCTGTAGCACTGCATGGGGTTGCTGTGGCCAATGTGCAGAACCCGGCACTTGGATGTGTTCAGTCTCATGCCCTTGGACTCTGCCCATCTGTCCAGCCTGTCGAGGTCCCTCTGCAAAGCCTCTCTACCCTCCAGCAGATCAATTCCTGCCCCCAGCTTGGTGTCATCCGAAAATGTACTGATGATCGACTCAATTCTCTTATCCAGATCATCGGTAAAGATGTTAAAGAGCATTGGGCCCAGCACTGATGCTTGGGGCACACCACTAGAGACTGGCTGCCAGCTGGATGTGGCACTATTCACCACCACTCTCTGGGCTCGGACCTCCAGCCAGTTCCTAACCCAACACAGAGTGCTGCTGTCCAAACTACGGGCTGTCAGCTTGGCCAGGAGTTTGCTGTGGGGGACAGTATCAAAGGCCTTGCTGAATTCCAGGTAGACTATATCCACAGCCTGCACACATCCAGCAGGCAGTCACCTGATCATAGAAGGAGATCAGGTTGGTCAGGCAGGATCTGCCCTTCCTAAATCCATGCTGGCTGGGCCTGATCCCTTGGGCATCCTGTAGGTGCTGTGTGATTGCACTCAAGATCATAGAATCATAGAATCAGTCAGGGTTGGAAGGGACCACAAGGATCATCTAGTTCCAACCCCGCTGCCATGGGCAGGGACACCCTACACTAGATCACGCTGGCCAGAGCCTCGTCCAGCCTGGTCTTAAACACCTCCAGGGATGGGGCCTCAACCACCTCCCTGGACAGCCCATTCCATGGCTTCACCACTCTCATGGTGAAGAACTTCTTCCTCACATCTAGCCTGAATCTCCCCATTTCCAGCTTCATTCCGTTCCCCCTAGTCCTATCACTACCTGAGATCCTGACAAGTCCCTCCCCAGCCTTCCTGTAGGCCCCCTTCAGATATTGGAAGGCCACAATGAGGTCACCTCAGAGCCTTCTCTTCTCCAGACTGAACAGCCCCAACTCCTTCAGTCTGTCCTCATAGGAGAGGTGCTCCAGCCCTCTGATCATCCTCGTGGCCCTTCTCTGGACATGCTCCAGCACGTCCACATCCCTCCTGTAATAGGGGCTCCAGAACTGGACGCAGTACTCCAGGTGGGGTCTCAGCAGAGCTGAGTAGAGGGGAGAAGCACCTCCCTTGACCTGCTGGTCACACTTCTCCTGATGCAGCCCAGGATCTGATTGGCTTTCCGGGCTGCAAGTGCACATTGAGAGCTCATGTTGAGCTTCTCGTCCACCAGCACCCCCAAGTCTCTCTCCGCAGGGCTGCTCTCCAGCCAGTCACTGCCCAGCCTGGATTTGTGCCTGGGATTGCCTCGACCCAGATGCAGGACCCTGCACTTGGTCTTGTTGAAGCTCATGAGGTTGGCTTGTGCCTACCTCTGCAGCCTGTCCAGGTCCCTCTGGATGGCATCCCTTCCCTCCAGCGTGTCCACTGCACCACACAGCTTGGTGTCATCAGCAAACTTGCTGAGGGTGCACTCGATGCCACTGTCCATGTCACCCACAAAGATGTTGAACAAGACAGGTCCCAGGACTGATCCCTGAGGGACTCTGTTTGTCACTGGCCTCCACTGGGACATGGACCCGTTGACAGCCACTCTTTGGGTGCGGCCATCAAGCCAATTCTTTATCCATCTAGTGGTCCATCCATCAAACCCATACTGCACTACCTTGGAAACCAGGAGGTGGTGCGGGACAGTGTCGAAGGCTTTGCTCAAGTCCAGGTAAACGACATCAGTTGCTCGCCCCTCATCTATTAATGCTGTCACCTGCAAGATGACCTGTTCCATAATCTTGCCTGGCACTGAGGTCAGGATGACAGGTCCAGAATTCCCTGGTTCCTCCTTCCAGCCCTTCTTGTGGATGGACATCATGCTGGCCAGCTTCCAGTCATCTGGGACCTCTCCAGTGAGCCAGGACTGTTGAAAGATGATGGAGAGCGGCTTAGCCAGCTCATCTGCCATCTCTCTCAGCACCCTAGGATGGATCCCATGCAGTCCCATGGACTTGTGGGGATCCAAGTGGCTCAGCAGGTCTCTAATTACTTGCTTCTGGATCACAGGGGAGCTATAGAGTCAGGACTCCATCTGCCAGCTCAGGAGGCCAATTTTCTGAAAGACAACCTATCCTGCTATTAAAAATTGAGACAAAGAAGGTGTTAAGTACCTCTGCCTTTTCCTCATCTTTAGTTACAATATACTCTACTAAGGAGTGGAGGTTGTCCTTGTCCTTCCTCTTGCCATTAATATATTTGTAGAAGGATTTTTTTGTTGTCCGTCACAGCAGAGGCCAGTCTAAGCTCTAAATGGGCTTTTGCCTCTCTCATTTTTTCCTGCATGACCTACCAACATCCTTAAACATCTCATGGGTAACCTCACCTTCCTTCCAAAGATTATACACCCTCTTTTTTCCCCTTAATTCACTCAGAAGTTCATTGCCCATCCAGGCTGGCCGTCTGCCCCGGTGGCTCATCTTCCAGCACATTGGCACAGCCTGTTCCTGCGCCTTCAAGAGTTCTTTCTTGAAGTAGGTCCAGCCCTCCTGGACCCCTTTGTTTTTAAGGGCTGTCTCCCAAGGTACCTTCTGAGTAACCTGAAGGCCACCCTCCAGAAGTGCAGAGTGGAGGTTTTGTTGCTGCCCCTCTTAGCTTGATTGCATGTTGAAAACTCAATTATCTCATGGTCACTGGACCCCAGACAGCCTCCAACCACCACATCTCCCACCAGCCCTTCTCTGTTTGTAAGGAAGTCAAGCAAAACCTTACCCTGGCAGGCTCACGCAGCTGGTGGGATAAGAAGCTGTCCTTCATACACTCCAAGCACCCCCTAGACTGCTCCTCTCTGCTGTGTTAAGTTCCCAGCAGATATCAGGCAGGTTAAAATCACCCATAAGAACAAGGTCTTGAGACAGCCTCTAGCTGCCTATAGAATAATTCATCAACCTCTTCCTCCTGGTTGGGTGGTCTATAACAGACTCCAACCAGGATGTCAGCTCTTGCTGGCCTTCCTCTAATTCCCACCCACAGACACTCAACCTGATCATCCCTGATCACTAGCTCCATGGCATCTAGAGCCTCCCTGATGTACAGGGCCACCGCTCCACCCCTTATTCCTTGCCTGTCTCTCCTGAAGAGCCTGTAGCTATCAATTCCAGTGCTCCAGTCATGTGAGTCACCCCACCACTACATCATAACTTTCCTGCTGTAACAAGGCTTCCAGCTCCTCTTTTTTTGCCCAGGCATTAATAGCATAATGCAGCCTACCAGTATCTGAAGGGTTCTGCAAGAAGGACGGTGAGATCCTGTTTACTAAGGCCTGTAGTGATAGGATGAGAGACAATGGCCTCAAACTAGAAGACTGGATTTAGATTTTGCATTAAAAACAGATTTTTTTACCATGGGGGTGGTGGAACACTGGAACAGGTTGCCCAGGAAGGTAGTTGAGGCCCCATACATGGAGATATCCAAGATGAGGCTTGACAGGGCTCTGGGCAACCAGATCTCATTGAGGATGCCCCTGCTACTGCCGAGGGAGTTGGACCAGATGATCTTCAGAGGTCACTTCCAATCCAGATCATTCTGTGTGCCTGTGATTCTATGCCTACAGCATAAATTGGTCCTTGTAGAGTCCTGCTCTGCTGTTCATTCCCACTGTATTCAAATATGATGAGAAATCCCACCATGGCAAGATCTAAATATTCACAGAGTAAGGGGAAAGCAACAGATCTGTTTGCAATGATTCAAAAATTGACATGTCTTTTCAGTGTGGCTTTCTGGCTTCAGATCTTTTTCTTTTTTTTTTTTTGTTTTTTTTTAATTGGTGTAATGCCTTCCATGGCAATTCATAAACTCTACTGAAATTTACCTTGGGCCTGCTTGCTCTGACCACAAGTTATACAAAGCCTTGCTCCTGGCCATGCCACCCGAGTTGAGGAAACACTGGAGTAACCCCTGTCCCTCCTGGACTCGGGGAGTCTGTGGCCAGCTGCACAGACAGAGAGAATGCACACCTACAGGCTCCAGTTCTACCTTTCTTCCTTCCTCAGTCTCACAAGAGACCTCTTCAGGAGACCAAGGCTATGGTAGACAACCATGAGGCTAAAGACATGGTAACACTTGTAGGACATCAGTGGTGAGATTTCTGAGAGATTTGAGGCAAGCAGGTGAGCCTTGCACAGAAAGAGTGAGACCTGAGAGAGAAACTCAGAGGAAGCAGTGAGGAGTGGGGTACATCCTTCAGACTTCTCAGAAAAGTCCCACACCTGCTAATGTAAATGCTGAAAAAACCTCCTTTGATTGAGGAAGACATTGTTGTGAATTTGTTTACATCTATTCATACTTTTTAAAGATGTATTGTTGCTGTGACTTTTCACTCCTGAAATTCTCCAGGTGAGGTCTTCCGGAAAAAAAAAAAAAAAAAAAAAGAAAAAGATCTGAAGCCAGAAAGCCACACTGAAAGACATGTCAGTTTTGAATCATGCAAACAGATCTGTTGCTTTTTTCCCCTTGCTCTGAATATTTAGATCTTGCCATGGTGGGATTTCTCATCATATTTGAATACAGTGGGAATGAACAGCAGAGTGGGTTGTTGGGACTCTACAAGGACCAATTTATGCTGTAGGCATAGAATCACAGACACACAGAATGATCTGGATTGGAAGTGACCTCTGAAGATCATCTGGTCCAACTCCCTCGGCAGTAAGCAGGGGCATCCTCAATGAGATCTGGTTGCCCAGAGCCCTGTCAAGCCTCATCTTGGATATCTCCATGTATGGGGCCTCAACTACCTTCCTGGGCAACCTGTTCCAGTGTTCCACCACCCCCATGGTAAAAAAATCTGTTTTTAATGCAAAATCTAAATCCAGTCTTCTCTAGTTTGAGGCCATTGTCTCTCATCCTATCACTACAGGCCTTAGTAAACAGGATCTCACCGTCCTTCTTGCAGAACCCTTCAGATACTGGTAGGCTGCATTATGCTATTAATGCCTGGGCAAAAAAAGAGGAGCTGGAAGCCTTGTTACAGCAGGAAAGTTATGATGTAGTGGTGGGGTGACTCACATGACTGGAGCACTGGAATTGACAGCTACAGGCTCTTCAGGAGAGACAGGCAAGGAATAAGGGGTGGAGCGGTGGCCCTGTACATCAGGGAGGCTCTAGATGCCATGGAGCTAGTGATCAGGGATGATCAGGTTGAGTGTCTGTGGGTGGGAATTAGAGGGAAGGCCAGCAGAAGCTGACATCCTGGTTGGAGTCTGTTATAGACCACCCAACCAGGAGGAAGAGGTTGATGAATTATTCTATAGGCAGCTAGAGGCTGTCTCAAGACCTTGTTCTTATGGGTGATTTTAACCTGCCTGATATCTGCTGGGAACTTAACACAGCAGAGAGGAGGCAGTCTAGGGGGTGCTTGGAGTGTATGAAGGACAGCTTCTTATCCCACCAGCTGCGTGAGCCTGCCAGGGGTAAGGTTTTGCTTGACTTCCTTTTTACAAACAGAGAAGGGCTGGTGGGAGATGTGGTGGTTGGAGGCTGTCTGGGGTCCAGTGACCATGAGATAATTGAGTTTTCAACATGCAATCAAGCTAAGAGGGGCAGCAACAAAACCTCCACTCTGCACTTCTGGAGGGTGGCCTTCAGGTTACTCAGAAGGTACCTTGGGAGACAGCCCTTAAAAACAAAGGGGTCCAGGAGGGCTGGACCTACTTCAAGAAAGAACTCTTGAAGGCGCAGGAACAGGCTGTGCCAATGTGCTGGAAGATGAGCCACCGGGGCAGACGGCCAGCCTGGATGGGCAATGAACTTCTGAGTGAATTAAGGGGAAAAAGAGGGTGTATAATCTTTGGAAGGAAGGTGAGGTTACCCATGAGATGTTTAAGGATGTTGGTAGGTCATGCAGGAAAAAATGAGAGAGGCAAAAGCCCATTTAGAGCTTAGACTGGCCTCTGCTGTGACGGACAACAAAAAAATCCTTCTACAAATATATTAATGGCAAGAGGAAGGACAAGGACAACCTCCACTCCTTAGTAGAGTATATTGTAACTAAAGATGAGGAAAAGGCAGAGGTACTTAACACCTTCTTTGTCTCAATTTTTAATAGCAGGATAGGTTGTCTTTCAGAAAATTGGCCTCCTGAGCTGGCAGATGGAGTCCTGACTCTATAGCTCCCCTGTGATCCAGAAGCAAGTAATTAGAGACCTGCTGAGCCACTTGGATCCCCACAAGTCCATGGGACTGCATGGGATCCATCCTAGGGTGCTGAGAGAGATGGCAGATGAGCTGGCCAAGCCGCTCTCCATCATCTTTCAACAGTCCTGGCTCACTGGAGAGGTCCCAGATGACTGGAAGCTGGCCAGCATGATGTCCATCCACAAGAAGGGCTGGAAGGAGGAACCAGGGAATTCTGGACCTGTCATCCTGACCTCAGTGCCAGGCAAGATTATGGAACAGGTCATCTTGCAGGTGACAGCATTAATAGATGAGGGGCGAGCAACTGATGTCGTTTACCTGGACTTGAGCAAAGCCTTCGACACTGTCCCGCACCACCTCCTGGTTTCCAAGGTAGTGCAGTATGGGTTTGATGGATGGACCACTAGATGGATAAAGAATTGGCTTGATGGCCGCACCCAAAGAGTGGCTGTCAACGGGTCCATGTCCCAGTGGAGGCCAGTGACAAACAGAGTCCCTCAGGGATCAGTCCTGGGACCTGTCTTGTTCAACATCTTTGTGGGTGACATGGACAGTGGCATCGAGTGCACCCTCAGCAAGTTTGCTGATGACACCAAGCTGTGTGGTGCAGTGGACACGCTGGAGGGAAGGGATGCCATCCAGAGGGACCTGGACAGGCTGCAGAGGTAGGCACAAGCCAACCTCATGAGCTTCAACAAGACCAAGTGCAGGGTCCTGCATCTGGGTCGAGGCAATCCCAGGCACAAATCCAGGCTGGGCAGTGACTGGCTGGAGAGCAGCCCTGCGGAGAGAGACTTGGGGTGCTGGTGGACGAGAAGCTCAACATGAGCTCTCAATGTGCACTTGCAGCCCGGAAAGCCAATCAGATCCTGGGCTGCATCAGGAGAAGTGTGACCAGCAGGTCAAGGGAGGTGCTTCTCCCCCTCTACTCAGCTCTGCTGAGACCCCACCTGGAGTACTGCGTCCAGTTCTGGAGCCCCTATTACAGGAGGGATGTGGACGTGCTGGAGCATGTCCAGAGAAGGGCCACGAGGATGATCAGAGGGCTGGAGCACCTCTCCTATGAGGACAGACTGAAGGAGTTGGGGCTGTTCAGTCTGGAGAAGAGAAGGCTCTGAGGTGACCTCATTGTGGCCTTCCAATATCTGAAGGGGGCCTACAGGAAGGCTGGGGAGGGACTTGTCAGGATCTCAGGTAGTGATAGGACTAGGGGGAACGGAATGAAGCTGGAAATGGGGAGATTCAGGCTAGATGTGAGGAAGAAGTTCTTCACCATGAGAGTGGTGAAGCCATGGAATGGGCTGTCCAGGGAGGTGGTTGAGGCCCCATCCCTGGAGGTGTTTAAGACCAGGCTGGACGAGGCTCTGGCCAGCGTGATCTAGTGTAGGGTGTCCCTGCCCATGGCAGCGGGGTTGGAACTAGATGATCCTTGTGGTCCCTTCCAACCCTGACTGATTCTATGATTCTATGATCTTGAGTGCAATCACACAGCACCTACAGGATGCCCAAGGGATCAGGCCCAGCCAGCATGGATTTAGGAAGGGCAGATCCTGCCTGACCAACCTGATCTCCTTCTATGATCAGGTGACTGCCTGCTGGATGTGTGCAGGCTGTGGATATAGTCTACCTGGAATTCAGCAAGGCCTTTGATACTGTCCCCCACAGCAAACTCCTGGCCAAGCTGACAGCCCGTAGTTTGGACAGCAGCACTCTGTGTTGGGTTAGGAACTGGCTGGAGGTCCGAGCCCAGAGAGTGGTGGTGAATAGTGCCACATCCAGCTGGCAGCCAGTCTCTAGTGGTGTGCCCCAAGCATCAGTGCTGGGCCCAATGCTCTTTAACATCTTTACCGATGATCTGGATAAGAGAATTGAGTCGATCATCAGTACATTTTCGGATGACACCAAGCTGGGGGCAGGAATTGATCTGCTGGAGGGTAGAGAGGCTTTGCAGAGGGACCTCGACAGGCTGGACAGATGGGCAGAGTCCAAGGGCATGAGACTGAACACATCCAAGTGCCGGGTTCTGCACATTGGCCACAGCAACCCCATGCAGTGCTACAGGCTGGGGTCAGAGTGGCTGGAGAGTGGCCAGGCAGAGAGGGACCTGGGGGTGCTGGTTGATAGGAAAGATGTTGAGTTGCTGGAATGTGTCCAGAGAAGGGCAACAAAGCTGGGGGGTGGTTTAGAGCACAAGCCCTAGGAGGAGAGGCTGAGGGAGCTGGGGTTGCTTAGTCTGGAGAAGAGGAGGCTCAGAGGTGACCTTCTTGCTGTCAACAACTTCCTGAAGTGAGGTTGTAGCCAGGTGGAGGTTGGTCTCTTCTCCCAGGCAACCAGCACCAGAACAAGAGGACACAGTCTCAAACTGTGCCAGGGGAGGTTTAGGCTGGATGTTAGGAAGAAGTTCTTCACAGAAAGAGTGACTGGCCACTGGAATGGGCTGCCCAGGGAAGTGGTGAAATCACCATCATTGGAGGTGTTTAAGAAGAGAGTGGATGGGGCACTTTTTGCCATGGTTTAGTTGATTAGATCGTGTTAGGTGATGGGTTGGACTTGATGATCTGAAAGGTCTTTTCTAGCCTGGTTAATTCTATTCTATTCTATTCTATTCTATTCTATTCTATTCTATTCTATTCTATTCTATTCTATTCTATTCTATTCTATTCTATTCTATTCATACTCAGAAGTCTCCCCAGAGCCTGCTCTTGCCTAGGCTGAGCAAGTCCAGGTCTCTCAACAGGGTCCTTCGTAACAGAGGTGCTCCAACCTCCTGATCATTCTTGCAGTCCGCCTCTGGACCTGCTCCATCTGGTACATGTCCTTTGTGTATGGAGGGCTCCAGAGCTGAACACAGTAGTCCAGGTGAGGTCTCACCAGAGCAAAGTGGCAGAATCACCTCTCTGGATCTTCTGGCAATGCACCTTTTGATGCAGCCCAGGATGTGGTTTGCCTTCTGGGCTGCAAGCACACACTGCACCCCCAAGTACTTTTCCACAGAGTTGCTTTCTAACACCTCATTCCCCAGTCTGTATTGATAGTGAGGATTTTTCTGGCCCAGGTGCAGAACCTTGCACTTGCCCTTGTTGAACTTCATGAGGTTCACCTGGGTCCACCTCTCCAGCTTGTCCAGGTCCCTCATGGGCATTGACAATACCAAACAGCTAAGTGTCATCTGCAAACTTGCAAATGGTGCACACAATCCTGCTGTCTAGATTACTGATAAAAATATTAAAGAACAGAGGTCCCAGCATGGATCCCTGAGGGACACTGCTTGCCACTGCTCTCCATCTGGACTTCAAGCCATTGAGCACCACCCTCTTGATGTGACCATCCAGCCAATTCCTTATGTGGTAATTTTAGGCTGATGCCTAGGAAATTTTCCACAGATACTGAGTGGAAATTGATAGATGGATATAAAGGGAAAATAAAGATAAGGTCTAAATAATCCCACCAGTTTGATAACTGAGAATTAGTTGCATAAACTAACTTTCTCTTTTTCTCGGCTTCTTTGTTCTAGCAGATACTAGCTGGGGCTTCTGCTGGCTTGCTGACCTTGGATGCATTCTTCTTGTTGCTAAGTGCTAACAAGATACTCTCTGCTTTTCTCCTGTTTCCCTTGTCCAGAGCAGGGGGAGCGGGGAAAGCTATTGGTATCCCCCTGGTTTTGTGCAGAGGAGTTCTTCTGTTGTTTAAAATTCATAAATGTATGTAAATATTGTATATTTTGTACACATTGTGGTGGAGTAGTCACCGGTCACACACATTCATTGCTTTGCATATGTCTAGGTTTTAGTTTTGATTGTAAATACAGCTTCATTTGCTTCCATCCCACTGAGCTGGTCTGGCAGTTTTATTTTGGGGGATAATTCTCTCAAATTAGTTGGGGGGTAATTTCAACCCATCACACCTTATCCACTGAACAGTCTATCCATCAAATCCATATCTCTCCTGCCTGGCAAGCAGGATGTTGTGGGGGACTGTGCCAAAGGCCTTGCAGAAGTCCAGATAGATCACATCCATAAGCTTTCCCATATCTACTGACATAGTCACTTTGTCAAAGAAAACTGCTAGGTTAGTCAAGAAGATTTGCCACACTAGCTGTCTTGAGTCACCTCCCTGTCCTCTGTATGTCTCTGCTCCATGATCTTCCCAAGCACCCTTTTAAAAATGGGTGTGATGTTTCCTTTCTTCCATTCACCAGGGACCTCACCTGACTGCCAGGACTTTTCAACTCTCATGGCTTATCAAATATCATGGAGAGTGGCTTGATAACTACATCAGCTAATTCCCTCAGGATTCTGGGGTACATCTGATCAGGTCCAATAGAATTGTATGTCTTCAGGTTACTCAGATGGTAGTGCAGTGTTAGTTACTTGTTAAGCAAAACCATAAATCCTTCTTTATTTCAGATAGACAGTTTAGCATGTATGACGCCACAGTTTTGTGAGAAGGTGATAGACTATGGTTTCCCGAGTTGATTCAGGTCCACATCCCAGCTATTAGTAAAAGCTACTCCAGACTCTTTCTCACAGGACATTTTCCACATTCCAATGTCACATACTACTTTTCTTACTATTATTTTGGTCTGTTGTGGTGCCGTTGTCTCATTTCTTCATGTTGCTGCATAACCTCAAGGTCATGAAGTAGTCAATAGAATCCAGTGAAAAAAAATAACTATACTGCCCACTATTACATATTCTTTATAGCTGCCAAATGGTTTCTCCCAAATTTCTGCTGCCTTGTCCTGGCAATAAGAACTTTGGTAATTGGTTGGAAACCTTTGGAGCCACAATTGGTCCACCATTTCACTCCTCCTTTTCTATCCCATTTCACACATATATTTCACAGGTTGGAAGGGACCTCCAGAGATCATTGAGTCCAACCTCCCTGCCAAAGCAGGATCACTTAGAGTAGTCCACACAGGAATGCATCCAAGTGGGATTTTAAAGTCTCCAGAGAAGGACACTCCACAACCTCCTTGGACAGCCTGTTCCAGTGCTCACTCACCCTCACTGTAAAAAGTTTCTCCTCATGTTGAGGTGAAATCTTCCATGTTCAAGCCTGCACACACTGTTTCTTATCTTACTGCTGCACACCACCCAAAATTTCAACACAGAGTTTGACCATGTCTGTAATGCAGCTTTGTCTTAGGCTTTATGTGACTAGCACTTTCTTTTCACTTCTTTTCACACTCTGATCGAGCCATTGTAAAAAGGCATCCACCAGACCCTTGAAAGCTCATTAAACATGAACCAGAAGGTATCAGATAAGTAAGAAGGTTGTTAAGATACTGCTACCTCTTAGCCAGCCTTCCCTTAGATGTGTCATCTTACTTGTTCCTCTGTGAATCTGGTTTGGGCCAGATCGCTTTAACTGCTCACAATGTTACCCCACCTCTGAATACAAAAGTTTTAAATGCTAAGTTTTGTATGCTCTAAGGACACTAACTACCAACAAAAAATGTGGGAAAGAAGATATTAATGCTCAGTTGTCACGTGAAACTTTGCTTCATCCCTGAAGTAGTTACAATACAATACAATACACCAGATTGAAAGAGACCTTCAAGATCATCGCGTCCAACCCATCAACCAATCCAACCCACCTAAACAACTAAACCATGGCACCAAGCACCCCATTAAGTCTCCTCCTGAACACCTCCAATGAAGGTGACTCCACCTCCACCACCTCCACAGGTAGCCAATTCCAATGGGCAATCACTCTCTCTGTATAGAACCTCTTCCTAACCTCCAGCCCAAACCTGCCCTGGCGCAGACTGAGACTGTGTCCTCTTGTTGTGGTGCTGGCTGCCTGGGAGAAGAGACCAACCTCTGCCTGGCTACAACCTCCCTTCAGGTAGTTGTAGAGAGCAATAAGGTCAACCCTCAGTCTCCTCCTCTCCAGGCTAAGCAACCCCAGCTCCCTCAGCCTCTCCTCATAGGGCTTGTGTTCCAAACCCCTCACCAACTTCGTTGCCATTCTCTGGACATGTTCCAGCAAGTCAACATCCTTCCTAAACTGAGGGGCCCAGAACTGGACACAGGACTCAAGGTGTGGCCTAACCAGTGCAGTGTACAGGGCCAGAATGACCTCCCTGCTCCTGCTGGCCACACTATTCCTGATGCAAGCCAGGATGCCATTGGCCCTCCTGGCCGCCTGGGCACACTGCAGGCTCATGTTCAGCCTCCCATCAAGCAGTACCCCCAGGTCCCTTTCTGCCTGGCCGCTCTCCAGCCACTCTGACCCCAGCCTGTAGCACTGCCTGGGGTTGCTGTGGCCAATGTGCAGAACCCGGCACTTGGATGTGTTCAGTCTCATGCCCTTGGATTCTGCCCATCTGTCCAGCCTGTCGAGGTCCCTCTGCAAAGCCTCTCTACCCTCCAGCAGATCAACTCCTGCCCCCAGCTTGGTGTCGTCCGCAAATTTACTGATGATGGACTCAATACCCTCATCCAGATCATCAATAAAGATGTTGAAGAGCATGGGGCCCAGTACTGATCCTTGGGGCACACCACTAGAGACTGGCTGCCAGCTGGATGTGGCACCATTCACCACCACTCTCTGGGCTCGGCCCTCCAGACAGTTCCTAACCCAACACAGTGTGATCCTGTCCAAGCCATGGGCTGCCAGCTTGGCCAGGAGTTTGCTGTGGGGGACGGTGTCAAAGGCCTTGCTGAGGTCCAGGTAGACCACATCCACAGGCCTCCCCACATCCACCAGGCAGTCACCTGATCATAGAAGGAGATCAGGTTGGTCAGGCAGGACCTGCCCTTCCTAAATCCATGCTGGCTAGGCCTGAGCCCCTGGCCATCCTGTAAGTGCTGTGTGATCGCACTCAAGGTGACCTGCTCCATAATCTTGCCTGGCACTGAGGTCAGGCTGACAGGCCTATAATTCCCTGGCTCTTCCAACTGGCCCTTCTTGTGGATGGGCACCACGTTGGCCAGCTTCCAGTCATCTGGGACCTCTCCAGTGAGCCAGGACTGCTGAAAAATGATGGAGAGCGGCCTGGCCAGCTCATCTGCCAGCTCCCTCAGCACCCTAGGATGGATCCCATCCGGTCTCATGGACTTGTGGGGTCCAAGCGGCTGAGAAGAACTACCTCCTGGAACAGTGGGAAACTATGCAGCTCCCTGTCTCCTTCTGCCAGCTTTGCAGACCAACTGTCTGGAAGACATTCTGCCCTGTTAGTAAAAAATTTTCAGGTTGAGTCCTTTACACAAAAGTCTGAACACTTCTTAGGGAGAAAATGTTTGTGTTTTTTTTTTTTTTCTCTCCAAGGGCATCAGTCTGTATTTGTAGATTCGTAGAAGTAGATTAAAAGATGCAAGTGTAATCTGAAGGCATACTTCAACCACAGAATTATTATTATTTTGTAATGGTTTGTTGTTGTTGCTACTCTGTTTAGAAGGCATACAATACTAGCTCAACAGCTTTCACATCCAGGTAACAATTTCCAGCTCTGCAACTTGGAGGGCCACAACAACCCCATGCAGTGCTACAGGCTGGGGTCAGAGTGGCTGGAGAGCGGCCAGGCAGAGAAGGACCTAGGGGTGCTGGTCGATGGTAGGCTGAACATGAGCCTGAAGTGTGCCCAGGCAGCCAAGAGGGCCAATGGCATTCTGGCCTGCATCAGGAACAGTGTGGCCAGACGGAGCAGGGAGGTCATTCTGCCCCTATATACTGCACTCGTTAGGCCGCACCTCAAGTCCTGTGTCCAGTTCTGGGCCCCTCAGTTTAGGAAGGATGTTGACTTGCTGGAAGGTGTCCAGAGGAGGGCAACGAAGCTGGTGAGGGGTTTGGAACACAAGCCCTATGAGGAGAGGCTGAGGGAGCTGGGGTTGCTTAGCCTGGAGAAGAGGAGACTGAGGGGTGACCTTATTGCTCTCTACAACTACCTGAAGGGAGGTTGTAGACAGGTGGATGTTGGTCTCTTCTCCCATGCAACCAGCACCAGAACAAGAGGACACAGTCTCAGGCTGCACCAGGGGAGGTTTAGGCTGGAGGTTAGGAAGAAGTTATATACAGAGAGAGTGATTGCCCTTTGGAATGGGCTGCCTGGGGAGGTGGTGGAGTCACCATCATTGGAGGTGTTCAGGAGAATTGATAGGGTGCTTGGTGCCATGGTTTAGTTGATTAGGTGATGTTGGATGATAGGTTGGATGTGATGATCTTGAAGGTCTCTTCCAACCTGGTCTATTCTATTCTATTCTATTCTATTCTATTCTATTCTATTCTATTCTATTCTATTCTATTCTATTCCATTCCATTCCATTCCATTCCATTCCATTCCATTCTATTCTATTCTATTCTATTCTATTCTATTCTATTCTATTCTATTCTATTCTATTCTATTCTATCTAACTTGCTCATAAGCAAACTCAATTGAGACTGAGAGTGTGGCAGAGGGAAGCGGTCTCCATACTGTTCTGAATAACATATTTTCAACATTTGAGTTTCCAGGGCAAAATCCCAATAAGACACAAATTAGGTTACCCTCCTTTTCCCCCTCCCACTTCCCCTCATAGGGAAAAGGTAGGCAGGGAAAGTAAAAGGGTGAATGAAAGACTTGAACAGGAATTAGAAGACAGCAAGTTTTACAAAAAAGTTATTTAGGGAAGAGGAGGGTACAGACTGTGGTGGTTTGAGCCTTAACTGGGATTTAAGAGCTCAGATGGGGACAGGCCTGAGAATCCCTCCCCCACTCCTCTTTCCTGATTGAGAGGGGAAAAACAAGGAAGGAGCAAATCTACCAAGAAATAATTTGGAGTCAGCTTGGAAGTAGAGATGCAAAATTTTTCTTTAAATAATATATCTATCTATATCTACATAACAAAAACAGGAAGGGTTCACAAGGGTAAGGAACAAGGATGGATGGGGAAAATGCATATACAGAACCAGTCCTTTGGAGTCCTTTGTAGAAGCGTGGATGTAGCAGGAAGAAAAAGACCAGGCCTGACCACATGACAGAGAAGCAGGAACCCAGCAGCAGTCCTCTTGTCCAGGGAAGGCAGGAGCCAAAAGTGAGCTAATGGCTGCAGTGCCTTCCATTTTATAGGCTTGCTGGACAGGAAGGGGAGTGGAACAGACTAACTCAGTTTCCCTGGGGTAAAACCCCTTCCAGGGAGGGCAAAGCTCTCACAAGCCCTCCCCCACTGCTTTCAGGATGGGCGTAACCCATCACACAGACCCGTTAGGGAAAGGGATATAAATGCAAGTATATACAGAACCAGGTTGGATGGCAATGGATTCCCTGGGCAGCAGGCCCAACCCTGTGCCCGGTAGGCCTGACTGTGTGGTCACCAGCTCTCGGCAATAGCAGCAAACTCCACCAGGCAGGGTGGAGAAGACAAGAGAAATCTAAATGGAAATTCCTCCCCCTTATATCGAGGCAGGAAAGGGGAAGGGAATAACCTGATATGGTGGCAACCCCCGGGGTCAAGTTCCCACCTCTTGGGGTCAGGGTGGCTCCCCCCAGAGTCAGATTCCACCTGGGGTCAGGCTCCTGCCCACCTAAGGGGTTTGGGTTTCCACCTGCCCACCTGGTTGCTCTTAAACCACAACAAATTTTGCTGTTGAAAGACACATAGCTGCAATGTTTATCATGACATCGACTGTTTATCTTACCAGGACTGTGCTGAAGCAACTGTAATTGTATTAGCATAAAGCACATCAGTGCTAGGAGTGGTGCAATGTGTTTAGCCTCAGTATAAAGGTTGCTAAGTTTTATGCTTTCAGCTGGAATTAGAGAAGCAGCAGGACATTGGAACATATGGAACACATTTTAGTTTTTATGTTCATGTGTCTCAAGAAGAATTAGTACATTTGCAAAGATTTTTTATGTGCTATACCATGAGCTGTGATAGTTCGTGTATAGCAACATTGCAGTTCCATCCCTCAACTCCCTATTTAAACATCAAGCCAAGTGTTTGAGAATTCTCTAGAGACTTGACAGATGGTCCTAGCTTATAAACATTATTCCATATCTGCTGCTTGGTGGGTTATAAAAGTAAAGCAATGTATACAGTAGACCCATCGGCAAGATAGATTGGATATAAGATATTGCCAAGTTCCTCCTCCTCTGTATTGGATAGAAGACATTGCCAAGTTTGTCCTCATCTATATTGGATATAAGATATTGCCAAGTTCCTCCTCATCTGTATCTATCAATGTGTAACAGATCCACTAAGGTAAAAACTGGAAAAAAAACTGGATTTTTTTTATCTGCCTAGCAGGGATGGCTTGATTAGCTACAGCTTTCACTGATGAAGAGTTGAAAGGAAATGAAGAAAAATCCTTCTTCTCACTCTAGGGTGAGCATAAAAGAACTTTTTGAACTTTTAATCTGACATATTTATAAAAGCTCAAACCTTTGTCAAAAGGTAAGGCTGACCTTCCTTACTGATTGTCATGGGTTTAGCCAATTGAATCTGATGATGAACATTCAATACCATGCCAATGTCATGCTTCAAAATGAAAGTGCTGGTTGGAGCAAAGCAGCATGGGGCTTGAAGTTCAGATTGTAGTATGAGAGGCTTCCTGTTTCCAGTTGCTCCTTCCAGTTTTTGGGGTGTTGGTCTTTTCTCCTGGGCTGGCTGCAGGCTTGGGAGGGTGGGGTAGTCATTTTATTGCTGGCTTCTGCTTTTGCTTTTCCGTGAAACAGGCTAAGGTAATTGCACACTGTATTATTTTCATTAAACTCTTTATCTCAACACAGGACTCAACACAGGACTTGTTTTACTTTGTCTCCCAGTCTTTGGGAGTGGGGTGGGAGGAGGTTTTGCTTGTTAGAGCAGATTGTGTTAAAACAAGACAGACTGTTTTGGAGGCCAATATAGCGCTCAAAGGGGTTGAGATAATGAGAACTGAGATAACAAGAAGATTCAACTAAGGCTTGCTAAAAGAACTTTGTATCCCTTTTTTTTTTTCCATACTATGTTTGCCATGGTGATGCATTTGCTTTTGGGGGATGGCCAGGGTTGATGTGCTGGAGCTCAGCCCTGGTTACATTATATTAAACCTTATGCACTTGTACTCAGAGTGCTCTTTCTGTGGGTGCTTATCAGCTCAGGGAAAAGGCTTAAAGATGTTGTGTTGCTGTGCTGGTTACTGGCATGTTATGATGTGGTTGCTCCACTAGCCACTTGGTTTAGATGTAATCTCACCCAGCTGATGGGTCAGCTCTTGTCCAGAGGGATGCAGTCTTATCCAAGAATACCACCTGGAGATCCGCCCTGAGGCTGGATAATTATGAGTGGCAGGATATTTAGGAGAGTATGGGCAAGTGCCTGGGGCAGCAGTCACCTCTCATTTCTTGGAATTTCACTCCTGAACAAGTTCAAAATCCTGGCAAACTGGTAGATAATTTGAAGAAAGTCTGTTGCCATCTTGGAAGTTCCCAAGAGACAGAAATCACTGCAATGTATTGGGGCCTGTCTCATGCCTACTGAACCCTTCCTGTCACTGTTCAGTTGCCTCAGGGGCAGGAGAAAGTCTCTAGACCTACAGGCATACCATCAGGCACCATGGCTACTCAGACCCCAACAGAAGACATGGCAGTTGCCCCAGAGAAACATCCTGTGCCAGTATCAGTCACCCCTGTAAGGAAAAAGAAACTTACAAGGAAAAGTTTGTCTGGCAAAGGATAAGGATGAATCAGGATC
>JAWKAJ010000237.1:0-21334 GCA_033816785.1 Picus viridis
GATCCTTCTTCCAAATGGATATTGGATGGGACCTGAGTTTAGACAGAGTGAATTCCGTCCATGGAACTCATCCTAGGTCCCCCTTTGGCGGCCTGCAGCTGAATACGGCTCGGCCGAACCTGCCTGAATCAGTTCCGAGCCCAGCTCAGACGTATTTTACTTCTTAATGTCCTTCAGTGAAGCTTAAGTGACATATACAGGGTGTTTCACCATAGAGGGCTCAATCTGTTGCTTAAATATAACCATCTAATGCTATTTGACACGCTGCAGGATTATGGGAGACGTTGTCAGGAGCCTGGCGGGTGGCACGGGACCTGCGGGAGGCTCACGGCCGTCTGCCAAGGCAGCTGCAGCCCAGGCTTAGGCAACTAAATCGAGTCTCCACTGCAGACCCTCGGGAAGCAGCAAGCTGCTGCTCCATGCAATGCTTCTGGCCTGCAGTTTCTGCTGCCCTGTGCCAGGCACACACAGGAACACAAAGCAAAGGTTGCAAGGAGGCAAAGAAATAAGTGGGGACTTCCTGCAAGTGCATCTGCACAGAGCCAGCCAGGCCGGAGAGGACCTTGGAGGTCACCCAGGCCAACCTAGCACCCAAGAGCAACTCAGCCATGGCACAGAGTGCCTCATCCAGGCTGCTCTCAAACACTCCCAGGGACAGTGACTCCACCACCTCCCCGGGCAGCCACTCGTGATTTCTGTGGCAAGACAGAGCTGTCATGGGCACAGCTGTGGTTAAAACTGAATCACAGAACTATTGAGGCTGGAAACGACCCTCGGAGATCATCAGTTGCGGCCTGGGACCTAACACCGCCGCACCAGGGGACACAGTCTCAAGCTGCACCGGGGGAAGTTTAGGCTGGGGGTGAGGAGAAAGTTCTTCACTGAGAGAGTGATTCGTCATTGGAATGGGCTGCCCAGGGAGGTGGTGGAGTCACCGTCCCTGGAGGTGTTCAAGAGGGGACTGGATGTGGCACTTGGTGCCATGGTGTAGTCATGGGGTCTGTGGTGACAGGTTGGACTGGATGATCTTCGAGGTCTCTTCCAACCTTGGTGATACTGTGTAATACTGTGTCCTGTGTAATCAGCTAAACCGTGGCACCACGAGCCACATCCAAGCTTTGGTTCAAGACCCCCAGGCAAGGAGATGCCACCGCCTCCCTGGGCAGCACATCCCAGTGTCTGCCTGTCCTTTCCCTCAGGAAGAGCTTCCTAACATTCAGCCTAACCCTCCCCCGGCACAGCTCTGGGCCCCTCAGTTTCAGGAAGATGTTGAGCTGCTGGAAGGTGTCCAGAGAAGGGCAAGAAAGCTGGGGAGGGGTCTGGAGCACAGCCCTGTGAGGAGAGGCTGAGGGAGCTGGGGTTGCTTAGCCTGGAGAAGAGGAGGCTCAGGGGAGACCTCATTGCTCTCTCCAACTCCCTGAAGGGAGGTTGTAGCCAGGTGGGGGTTGGTCTCTTCTCTCCAGCAACCAGCACCAGAACAAGAGGACACAGTCTTAAGCTGTGCCAGGGGAGGTTTAGGCTGGAGGTGAGGAAGAAATTCTTCCCAGAGAATTGGGATGTGCTGCCCAGGGAGGTGGTGGAGTCACCATCCCTGGAGGTGTTTAAGAGGGGACTGGATGAGGCACTTGGTGCCATGGTTTAGTTGATCAGATGGTGTTGGGTAATAGGTTGGACTGGATGATCTCGAAGGTCTTTTCCAAGCTGGTTAATTCTATTCTATTCTATTCTATTCTATTCTAGTCTAGTCTAGTCTAGTCTAGTCTAGTCTAGTCTAGTCTAGTCTAGTCCAGTCTAGTCTAGTCCAGTCTAGTCTAGTCTAGTCTATTCCATTCTCATGTCCTGTCACAAGTTGCCCAGAAGCAGAGCCTGATCCCCACCTGACTACAACTTCCTTTTTGGTAGTTGTAGAGAGTGATAAGGTCCCCCTGAGTCTCCTCTCCCCCAGGCTGAACACCCCCAGCTCCCTCAGCCCCTCCTCATCAGCCTTCCCCTCCAGTCCCTTCCCCAGGCTGAACACCCCCAGCTCCCTCAGCCTCTCCTCATCAGCCTTTCCCTCCAGCCCCTTCCCCAGGCTGAACACCCCCAGCTCCCTCAGCCTCTCCTCATCAGCCTTCCCCTCCAGTCCCTTCCCCAGGCTGGTTGCTTTCATCTGGACCTGCTCCAGCACCTCAAGATCTCTCCTGCAGTGAGGGCAGAGAGCTGCACACAATGCTCAAGGTGAGGCTTCACCGGTACCCAGTGCAGAGCAGAATTCCATCCCTGCTCCTGCTGGCCACACTGTTCCTGATGCAGGCCAGGATGCCATTGTTATTCTGTCCAGCACTGCCAGGTCCCTCTCTGCCAGGCTGCTCTCCAGCCACTCACCCCCAGGCTGTAGGCTGCATGGGGTTGTTGTGCCCAAAGTGCAGGACCCTGCCATTGGCCTCGTTGAATCTCATCCCGTTGGCCTCAGCCCATTGTCCCAGCCTGGGCAGGTCCCTCTGCAGCATCCTCCGAGCCTCCAGGAGCTCCACGCTCCCTGCCAACACAACCAGGCATCAGAAACTTAGTCTGCATGTTAATTAGGCATCTATAGTCTCATCATTAGCAGGGACAGATTAATACTGCACCGGTGTTTGTCATCAGACAGATGTTGCAAGCATCAGCTGGTGAAGTAATCCAGCCAGGAGCAGTGCTGGGAGCTGAGCACCACCAGACTGGAGATGCCTTTCACTGCCTTCAACCGGTCTGCAGAGGCAGCTGAAGATGGATTATGACTAATGCAGGAAATGCAATTCATATTCCCCAGCTCTGTGACAGTTTTAAGAGAGAAATGTGGCTGAGCTGAAGACAATCAAGGCTGGAGGAGAGCTGGCAGCCCATCCTTCCACCACGCAGCTTGTGGTGTGCAGGAGGAAAGAACAATTTAGAATCAAAGAATCATGGAAAGGTTTCAGCTGGAAGGAGCCATTAAAGATCAGACAATCACAGAACTGTCAGGGCTGGAAGGTACCTCAAGGCTCAGCCAGTGCCAACCCCCTGCCATGGCCAGGGACACCTCACACCACAGCAGGTTGCTCACAGCCACCTCCAGCCTGGCTGCAAACACCTCCAGGCAGGAGGCTGCCACCACCTCCCTGGGCAGCCTGTGCCAGGCTCTCACCACCCTCATGGGGAACAACTTCTTCCCAACAGCCAATCTCAATCTCCCCATTTCTAGCTTTGCTCCATTCCCCCCAGTCCTATCCCTCCCTGACACCCTCCAAAGTCCCTCCCCAGCTTTCTTGGAGCCCCCTGCAGATCCTGGAAGGCCACAATGAGGCCTCCTCAGAGCCTTCTCCTCTCCAGCCTGCACAACCCCAACTCCCTCAGTCTGTCCTCACAGCAGAGCAGCTCCAGCCCTCTGCTCCTCCTCGGGGCCCTTCTCTGGACACCTTCCAGCACCTCCAGATCCTTCCTGGCACAGAGGCTCCAGCACTGGACCCAGAGCTGCAGCTGTGGTCTCAGCAGAGTGGAGCAGAGGGGCAGAATCCCTTCACTGGCCCTGCTGGCTATGCTCATCTAGTCCAAGCCCCTTGTAGTCAACAGAGGCACCTCCAACTAGAGCTGGCTGTTAGGAGTCCCAAACAACATGACCTGGAATTAGGGAAGTGGAAGATCTTCCTTAGGAGGGGAGCCTGAGGCAGCTGAGGGCTCTGGAGCTTGCAGAGGAGGAGCCTGAGGGTGAGCTCCTTGCTGGGGCTAAAGCTGTGCAGGGGCAGTGCCCAGAGGCTGGAGCCAGGCTCTGCTGGGGGATGCCCAATGCCAGCACAAGGGGCAGTGGTGGAAGCTGAGGCAGAGGAAGTGCCATGGAAAGAGGAGGAAGAATTTTTCCCCTGTGAGGGTGCCAGAAGCCTGGAGCAGGCTGCCCAGGGGGTGGTGGAGTCTCCCTCTGTGGAGCTATTCAAGCCCTGCCTGGATGTGTTGCTGTGTGAGCTGCTCTGGGTGCTCCTGCTCTGGCAGGGGTTGGACTGGATGAGCTTTGGAGGTCCCTTCCAGCCCCTCACATCCTGTGTTTTTGAAGGTTTTCTTCCAGTTAACCTGAATGAGATTAACACTTCCTCACAAGCATAAACAAATTCCATCAAAACCCAAACCAAAAAGGAATAGAAATACAGAACCCCAGCAGCATGGAATCATAGAATTGTTGCAGTGGGAAAAGACCTCTGAGATCATCAGGTCCTGCTGCCAACCAGCTCTGTCCCCTCTGCCTTTGATCCTAACCTGTTCATTCCTTAACCCAGTTTCAGAGTCCAGTCTGGGACTTCCCCAGTGCTTCCCCCAGCATCAGTGGTGCCCATGTTGCCATCATTGCCACCAGGGCTTGGGTTCCATGTTGGTTTGTGTCTCTGTGTCTCTATTCTATTGCATTGCTCTTATTTCCACCCCAGCTGCTTCAGTTTCTGTCCCAGCCCGTCAGTCTCTCTCCCTTCTTCCCTTTCTCTTCCCTTGGGGAGGGCAGAGGGCTTCACATAGAGCCTCTGGCACTCCTTAGTGGCCAGCCCAGCCTTGGCCCCTGGCAGTGTTATACATTTGTTTAACTAGCAGATTGCTCACTATTTTTGCAGTAGGTGACAGGGATCCCTTTGATTCAGTTTTATCTGAGCAAGCTACCTTAGATTCTCATCATAGAATGGTGCAGGCTGGAAGGCACCTCCAAAACTCAGCCAGTCCAATCACTTCTTCAGTCAGCAGGGACATCCCCAACTAGATCAGGTTACCCAGAGCCCTGTCCAGACTCACCTTCAAGAGCTCCAGGGATCTCAACCACCTCCCTGGGCAACCTGTGTCAGCGTTCCACCACCCTCATGGTGCAGAACTTGTTCCTCACATCCAATCTCAATCTGCTCTGTTCTGGTTTGAAGCCATTGTCCCTGCTCCTGTCCCTGCAGGCCTTTGCAAACAGTCTCTCTGCAGCCTTCTTGCAGCCCCCTTCAGGTCCTGGCAGGCTGCTCTTAGCTCTGCCTGGAGCCTTCTCTTCTCCAGGCTGAACACCCCCAGCTCCCTCAGCCTCTCCTCACAGCAGAGCTGCTCCAACCCCCTCAGCATTCCCATGGCCTCCTCTGGAGCCTCTCCCTCAGGTCCAGGTCCTTCCTGTGCTGAGGGCTCCAGAGCTCACACAGCACTGCAGGGGAGGGCTCAGCAGAGCAAAGTGTCAGAATCAGCTCTCTGGCTCTCTGGCAATGTTGCTGTGGATGCAGCCCAGGCTGCCCTTGGCCTCCTGTGCTGCAAGCTCACCCTGCCTGCTCCTGGCCAGCTTCTCCCCCACCAGCACCCCCAAGTCCTTTTCCCCAGGGCTGCCATTTAGTAGCCAACCAGGATACTCATTCCCTGTGGAGACTCTTCCCAAGTGTTCCAGCGTCACAGCACCTCAAGTGCCCCATGAACACTGAATTCCAGGGTAGCTTTGGCTAACAAAGGCTGCACTTGAGGTGCTGCAGGGAATGAAATCAACAGGCCCAGCACCACACCAAGCAGCTGCCATCCAAGGCCACTTTCCTGGTTTGAGGAAGGTTTTAATTAGGAGAGGTCTCAGTGAGATCTGCTGGAGCCAGCTGCCAGCAGACTGCACAGCACAGAGCACCACAGAAAAACCTCTGCAATGCCTAACAAAATTTTCCACTTAAGGCCTGCTCCTGGGGAGCAGAAGGGGAGATGATTCATCCCTCCAGTGGTACCCCCCAGTGCAGTGGGCAGTGTTCAGTGGGGCCACAAAGCCTCTCCATCCCCCTAGGAAGTACATCAGTGGCTGTGCTTTCATCTTCTGCACCCCCAGAGACACACAGAGGGACTCATCCAATATTCTGATCCAATTCTAAAAGGACTTTCCTTGTGGATTAAGCAATTTCCAACTAATGTTTTGAATTGCCTTTTTCTGGGGGGGAAGCAGATTGAAATGAAATTCTCCACAGAACATGTGGGTTTGCTCTGAACTTTCTTTTGCTTTGATTTTCCCCCTATTATTAACATCTCTTTCCCTAGAAAGGATGGCCAAGGGCTCAGCCAGCACGGATTCAGGAAGGGCAGGTCCTGCCTGACCAACCTGATCTCCTTCCATGCCCAGGTGACTGCCTGGTGGATGTGGGGCAGGCTGTGGATGTGGTCTGCCTGGACTCCAGCAAGGCCTTTGACACCTTCCCCCACAGCAAACTCCTGGCCAAGCTGTCAGCCCCTGGCTTGGGCAGCAGCACTCTGAGCTGGGTTAGGAACTGGCTGGAGGCTGAGCCCAGAGAGTGGTGGTGAATGGTGCCACAGCCAGCTGGCAGCCAGGCACCAGTGGTGTGCCCCAGGGATCAGTGCTGGGCCCCATCCTCTTTAATGTCTTCATTGATGATCTGGATGAGGGCATTGAGTCCATCCTCAATAAATTTGCAGATGACACCAAGCTGGGGGCAGGAGTTGATCTGCTGGAGGGCAGAGAGGCTCTGCAGAGGGACCTCGACAGGCTGGACAGATGGGCAGAGGCTAACAGGATGACATTGAACAAGTCCAAGTGCCAGGTGCTGCACATTGGCCACAGCAACCCCAGGCAGTGCTACAGGCTGGGGTCAGAGTGGCTGAGAGCAGCCAGGCAGAGAGGGACCTGGGGGTGCTGGTGGACAGCAGCTGAACATGAGCCAGCAATGCACCCAGGGGCCCAAGCAGGCCAATGGCATCCTGGCCTGCATCAGGAACAGTGTGGCCAGCAGGAGCAGGGAGGTCATTGTGCCCCTGTCCACTGCACTGCTTAGGCCACACCTTGAGTCCTGTGTCCAGTTCTGGGCCCCTCAGTTTAGGAAGGAGGTTGACTTGCTGGAAGGTGTCCAGAGAAGGGCAACAAGGCTGGGGAGGGGTCTGGAGCACAGCCCTGTGAGGAGAGGCTGAGGGAGCTGGGGTTGCTTAGCCTGGAGAAGAGGAGGCTCAGGGGAGACCTCATTGCTCTCTACAACAACCTGAAGGGAGGTTGTAGCCAGGCAGAGGTTGGTCTCTTCTTCCAGGCAGCCAGCACCAGAACAAGAGGACAAGTCTCAGTCTCAAGCTGCGCCAGGGGAAGATAAGGCAGCAGGTGAGGAGAAACTTCTTCACAGAGAGTGTAATTGGCCACTGGGATGTGCTGCCCAGGGAGGTGGTGGGGTCACTGTCCCTGGAAGTGTTCAACAGAGGCTTGGATGTGGCACTTGGGGCCATGGTTTAGTTGTCAGGAGGTGTTAGGTATTGGGTAATAGGTTGGACTTGATGATCTCTGAGGTCTTTCCCAACCTGTTTGATTCCCTGGTTCTAGTCTATGATTCTGTGCACAGTCACCAGGTTCTTTCTGTGTATTAAGTGAATCTTTCACTGACTAGATGGACTGCTATGGGTTTCAGTTACTTCCTCCCAGGTCTGTGCCATCCTCTCATCATTAGCACACTGGCTGCCAAAGCTCTTAATCATGTTAAATTTAAGCACACTCAAAGACCAATTTTCAGTAGCCCACATCATGGCTTTGCTCCAGCTTCACAGGGATCCTGCAGCAGGGCCAGAGAGGGATTTTTCACAAGGGTGTCTAGAGACAGGACAAAGGGGAATGGTTTGAAGCTGTAGATTGGGAAAGCAGCAGACCAGCTCTCTCTGCAGCCCAGACAGGATGATTCACAGTGGTGGCATGGCTTAAGCTGCAGGTGGTCCTAACTTCCAAATATTGGATGCAACATGGAAGGAAGAAGAAGGTCCCTCAGGGGTCAGCACTGGCACCAGAGCTGTTCAGTATATTCATCAGTGACCTGGAGGAGGGCACAGAGGGCACTGCCAGCAAGGTTGCCGATGGCACCAAGCTGGGAGGAGTGGCTGACACAGGAGGGTTGTGCTGCACTTCAGCCAGACCTGGACAGGCTGAGAGCTGGGCAGGGAGACATGGAATGGAATTCAACAAGGGCAAGGGGAGAGGCTTGCACCTGGGAAAGAACAACCCCAGGGAGCAGGAGAGGTTGGGGACTGAGCTGCTGGAGAGCAGGGAAGGGGAAAGGGACCTGGGGGGCTGGGGGATGGGAGGATGAGCATGAGCCAGCAATGTGCTCTGGGGGCCAAGAAGGCCAATGGCATCCTGGGGTGGATTGGAAGGGCTGTGGTGAGGAGGTGGAGAGAGGTTCTCCTGCCCCTCTACTCTGCCCTGCTGAGGCCACATCTGGAATCTTGTGTCCAGTTCTGGGCCCCTCAGTTCAGGAAGGACCTCAGGGAACTGCTTGAGAGTGTCCTGCACAGAACCACGAGGATGCTGAAGGCAGTGGAAGATCTTCCTTAGGAGGAGAGCCTGAGGCCCCTGAGGGCTCTGGAGCTTGCAGAGGAGGAGCCTGAGGGTGAGCTCCTTGCTGTGGCTAAAGCTGTGCAGGGGCAGTGCCCAGAGGCTGGAGCCAGGCTCTGCTGGGGGATGCCCAATGCCAGCACAAGGGGCAGTGGTGGAAGCTGAGGCAGAGGAAGTGCCATGGCAAGAGGAGGAAGAATTTTTCCCCTGTGAGGGTGCCAGAAGCCTGGAGCAGGCTGCCCAGGGGGTGGTGGAGTCTCCCTCTGTGGAGCTATTCAAGGCCTGCCTGGATGTGTTGCTGTGTGAGCTGCTCTGGGTGCTCCTGCTCTGGCAGGGGGTTGGACTGGATGAGCTTTGGAGGTCCCTTCCAGCCCCTCACATCCTGTGATGCTGTGAGAGCAGAGCTAGACTTGAGCTCAGGGAGAGGTTCTTAGGATGGTGAGACCCTGCAGGGAGGTTGTAGGTGTCCAAGGCCAGGTTGGATGTGGCCTTCAGCAGGCAAGCCCAGCTGGGAGCCATCACTGACCATGGCAAGGGTGTTGGAGTAATGATCTCGGAGGTCCCTTCCAACCTGAGCCATGAGAACATCTTGGATGACAAATCCCAGTCCTTGCCCTCCTTAAATTGGTTCTGCTCAGCCTAAGAGGAAGCAGCCTGAGGGATTGCAGACTGTGCTTCACCTCTTTCAGAGGTGTCTGCAAATCAGCAAAGTGAATGACAGAGCTGCAGCATCTCTGATGGAGTGCCTTTGGAAGAGAAAAACTGCAGTTTGTTGATTCTCAGCCTTACCATTATTAGAAGCAATTTCCACCCCCACCCCCTGTGTGTGAAATTGAGGCCTTCTGGGTGAACACCATTTCCCCTCATAAATTCCTGCATATGTTTACAGACAATTTGCTGGCTGGAGGTTACCTTCTCTTCAGTGCTCATCCATCTACCCCGCAGCATCCTGTGCAGCCCATAATTGTGCCCTTCATTTCTACTTTCTGTGACTTAATTACACTGAACAGGCTCCTGGGTGCTAAAGCCAGCCAGAAGAATGTACAAATCTCTCTCCACTTCTGTCCTCTCTCTCCCTCTTTTTAATTTTAAAGCACTCAGAAGACATTCACAGGCTCACAGGATGTTAGGGGTTGGAAGGGATCTCTGAAGGTCTTCCAGTCCAACCCCCTGCCAGAGCAGGAGCAGAGAATCCAGCACAGATCACACAGGAACACATCCAGGCAGGGATGGAAAGGCTCCAGAGAAGGAGACTCCACAACCTCTCTGGGCAGCCTGCTCCAGGCCTCTGGGACCCTCACAGTCAGGAAGTTCTTCCTCATGCTGAGGTGGAACCTCCTGTGCTGCAGTTTCCATCCATTGCCCCTTGTCCTATCCCAGGGCACAGTGAGCAGAGGCTGTCCCTGTCCCTTCCTTCCTGACCCCCAGCCCTCAGCTCTTGATAGACATTGATCAGATCCCTCTCAGCCTTCTCCTCTCCAGACTCAACAGCCCCAGGGCTCTCAGCCTCTCCTCCCCAGGCAGTGCTGCAGTCCCTTCAGCAGCCTTGAAGCTCTCCCTTGGACTCTCTCTGGGGAAGTGTTGGAGTCACCATCATTGTAGGTGTTTAGGAGGACACTTGATGGGGTGCTTGGTGCCATGGTTGAGTTGATTTGGTGGTGTTGGATGATAGGTTGGACTCGATGATTTTAAAGGTCTCTTCCAACCTGGTCTATTCTATTCTATTCTATTCTATTCTATTCTATTCTATTCTATTCTATTCTATTCTATTCTATTCTATTCTATTCTATTCCATTCCATTCCATTCCATTCCATTATTCCATTCCATTCCATTCCATTCCATTCCATTCCATTCCATTCCTGACCTGGGGAGCCCAGAGCTGGATGCAATATTCCAGGTGAGGTCTCAGCAGGGCAGAGCAGAGGGGGAGGAGAACCTCCCTGGCTCTGCTGGACACACTCCTCTCAATGCCCCCCAGGACCCCCTTGGCCTTCTTGCCCCCAGGGCACATTGCTGTCCCATGCAGAGCTTGCTGCCCACCAGCACTCCCAGGTCCCTCTCCTTGGGGCTGCTCTCCAGCAGATCCCCTCCCAGCCTGTGCTGCTGCAGTTCATTCTTCCTGCCCAGCTGCAGGACTCTGCTCTCATCCTTGCTGACCCTCATGAGGTTCCTCCCTGCCCAGCTCTCAGTCTGTCCAAGTCTCTGGATGGCCTCACAGCCTTCAGGTGTCTCAGCCAAGCCTCCCAGTTTGGTCTCCTCATCAAACTTGCTGAGCAGACTCTGTCTGTCTGTCCCCTCATCAATGTCATTGTTGAAGATGTTGAACAGACTTCAGTCCTAAAGGAGCTGCACCTAAGTTACTTATGAAGCAGTCAGTTAATCCTACTAATACACAGTTCCAACCACTTTCATCATTCCCTACTTTCTTTCTTGCCCCCTTTGCTCAGCCTCATTCTCCTCCAGTCAAAAGAAGTGCCAGCCAAACATGCAATAACTGTAACTGCAGATTACACACCACTGGGCATGTTCTTTTCACTGGATTTAGGTAAATTGGGGAGGGTTGTCTCCAGAAAGCAGCATATTCTGAGCTGTAATAACAGGGGAGAGGGAGATGGAACTGGCTGCCACAGAGGGATATTAAGCCTTATCCTTCTGCTTCGCAGAAGCAAATCTGTGTCTCAGCTATAACCTTGAGGGTGAGGTGCACTGCTTCTCCTCTGCAGCTCATTCCCAGCTGTTGAATCTTAGATTGGGTTTGGTTGGAAAAGTCCTCCAAGAGCATCAAGTCCAACCATCAACCCAACACCACCATGGCCATTAAATCATGTCCCCAAGCACCATGGCCACAGGTTCCTTGAACACCCCCAGGGATGGGGACTCCACCACCTCCCTGGGCAGCCTGTGCCAACCCCTGACCACTCTGCCAGCAAAGAAATTCTTCCTAATCTCTAACCTAATCCTCCCCTGGCACAATTTCAGGCCATTTCTCCTCCTTGCATCCCCTAGATAGGCCACACCTTGAGTCCTGTGTCTAGTTCTGTGCAGCACGTTGGCCACAGCAACCCCAGGCAGTGCTGCAGGCTGGGGTCAGAGTAGCTGAGAGCAGCCAGGCAGAGAGGGACCCGGGGGTGCTGGTGGACAGCAGCTGAACATGAGTGAGCACTAGAGTAAACACTGTGCTTTTAGCTCCCCTATTTACTTTTACAAGCCTGCTAGTTTGAGCTAAACTTCTCACAGCCCCAATCTGTAAGGCTACAGGCATCTGAGCATCTTCTCTTCATGCAACTGCTAAAGAACTGTAGACTCCTCTGATGCAGACAAGTTCACCTCCTGCCCAGGGGCCCAAGCAGGCCAATGGCATCCTGGCCTGCATCAGGAAGAGTGTGGCCAGCAGGAGCAGGGAGGTCATTCTGCCCCTGTCCACTGTGCTGGTTAGGCCACACCTTAAGTCCTGTGTCCCGTTCTGGGCTCTTCAGTTTCAGAAGGACATTGAGAGACTTGAAAGTGTCCAGAGAAGGGCAATGAGGCTGGGGAGGGGTCTGGAGCACAGCCCTGTGAGGAGAGGCTGAGGGAGCTGGGGTTGCTTAGCCTGGAGAAGAGGAGGCTCAGGGGAGACCTCATTGCTCTCTCCAACTCCCTGCAGGGAGGTTGTAGCCAGGTGGGGGTTGGTCTCTTCTCCCAGGCAGCCAGCACCAGAACAAGAGGACACAGTCTCAAGCTGTGCCAGGAGAGGTTTAGGCTGGAAGTTAGGAAGAAGTTCTTCCCAGAAAGGGAGATTGGGCCTTGGATTGTTCTGCCCAGGGAGGTGGTGGAGTCCCCATCCCTGGAGGTGTTTAGGAAGAACCTGGATGAGGCACTTGGTGCCATGGTTGATTGGACGGTGTTGGGTGACAGGTTGGACTGGATGATCTCTGAGGTCTTTTCCAACCTGCTTGATTCTGCATTCTGATATGAAGAAGTGACAGACTCCCACCTCACTGCAACCTCCTTTCAGGGAGCTGCAGAGAGCAGTGAGGTCTCCACTTCAGCCTCCTCTTCTCCAGACTCAACACTCCCAGCTCCCTCACCTGCTCCTCATAAGCACTGCACGTTGTGTAATCAATACCTCCACCACACTAAGATGGTCTCAGTTTGCACTGGCAGGCACAGAGAAGTTTTATTTCCCTTGGTCTGCTGAGACTCTGCTCTAGAGCAGGAGGCAGATGCATTCCCAGGCTGCTGAGACTCTGCCCTAGAGCAGGAGGCAGATGCATTCCCAGGCTGCTGAGACTCTGCCCTAGAGCAGGAGGCAGATGCATTCCCAGGCTGCTGAGACTCTGCTCTAGAGCAGGAGGCAGATGCATTCCCAGGCTGCTGAGACTCTGCTCTAGAGCAGGAGGCAGGCATTCCCAGGCTGCTGAGACTCTGCTCTAGAGCAGGAGGCAGATGCATTCCCAGGCTGCTGAGACTCTGCCCTAGAGCAGGAGGCAGATGCATTCCCAGGCTGCTGAGACTCTGCCCTAGAGCAGGAGGCAGATGCATTCCCAGGCTGCTGAGACTCTGCCCTAGAGCAGGAGGCAGATGCATTCCCAGGCTGCTGAGACTCTGCTCTAGAGCAGGAGGCAGATGCATTCCCAGGCTGCTGAGACTCTGCTCTAGAGCAGGAGGCAGATGCATTCCCAGGCTGCTGAGACTCTGCCCTAGAGCAGGAGGCAGATGCATTCCCAGGCTGCTGAGACTCTGCCCTAGAGCAGGAGGCAGATGCATTCCCAGGCTGCTGAGACTCTGCTCTGCCTAGAGCAGGAGGCAGATGCATTCCCAGGCTGCTGAGACTCTGCCCTAGAGCAGGAGGCAGATGCATTCCCAGGCTGCTGAGACTCTGCCCTAGAGCAGGAGGCAGATGCATTCCCAGGCTGCTGAGACTCTGCCCTAGAGCAGGAGGCAGATGCATTCCCAGGCTGCTGAGACTCTGCTCTAGAGCAGGAGGCAGATGCATTCCCAGGCTGCTGAGACTCTGCCCTAGAGCAGGAGGCAGATGCATTCCCAGGCTGCTGAGACTCTGCCCTAGAGCAGGAGGCAGATGCATTCCTAGGCTGCTGAGACTCTGCTCTAGAGCAGGAGGCAGATGCATTCCCAGGCTGCTGAGACTCTGCCCTAGAGCAGGAGGCAGATGCATTCCCAGGCTGCTTGCACTCCAAAGCTTGCCTTGGGGCTCTCAGAGTCAGCAGTATTCCTTCTGCCCTTGCTGGAGTGAGGCAGTGATGAGAAATTTGGGGTGACAGAAGAATGCCCTCCCCAGCAGTCACAGGCCTCAGAACTTCTGCAGGGAGATGACAACTCTGGAGGCACCAGCACCAGTCCAAACCTCATCTCTTTCCTGCCTCAGTTCCACAGCTTTGCCTTTGCCAGTTACTGCCAGAGTTCCAGAGCAAGATGTTCCTCTCAGCTCCACAAAGCTGTTTAATGAGCAGTGAAAGCTGATAATGGAAATAATTGTGATGTGAGCTGCTCCAAAACTGACAGAAGAAACACCTACAGGCATTATCATCCTATACCCTCTCCCAGGAAACACAAAGGTACATTAAGAGCTTGCAGGTTCTTCCACTGTGCACAACTATCATCTTCCTTTGAGCATAATAATGGCTGTGTACCCCTGTAATTAGAGATAATTATAGACCATAACAGTTCTGCAGCAATTAACCAAAACCAAGATGATGCTCTGTGCTGCCAAGACGAAGATATCCATCACTGGAGTTTCTCCCTCTCCTAGCTGGAATTTCCCCCCCCTTCTATCACAGAATCAGAATCACAGCATCACAGAATTTCAGGAAGGGACCTCCAGAGCTCATCCAGTCCAACCCCCCTGCCACAGCAGGAGCACCCAGAGCAGCTCACACAGCAACACATCCAGGCAGGCCTTGAATAGCTCCACAGAGGGAGACTCCACAACCCCCCTGGGCAGCCTGCTCCAGGCTTCTGCCATCCTCACAGGGACAAAATTCTTCCTCCTCTTGCCATGGCACTTCCTCTGCCTCAGCTTCCACCACTGCCCCTTGTGCTGGCATTGGGCATCCCCCAGCAGAGCCTGGCTGCAGCCCCTGGGCACTGCCCCTGCACAGCTTTAGCCACAGCAAGGAGCTCACCCTCAGGCTCCTCCTCTGCAAGCTCCAGAGCCCTCAGCTGCCTCAGGCTCTCCTCATGAAGAAGGTCTTCCACTCCCTAATCATCTTTGTGGCTCTGTGCTGGACACTCTCAAGCAGTTTCCCTGAGGTCCTTCTTGAACTGAGGGGCCCAGAACTGGACACAATCTTCCAGATGTGGCCTCAACAGGGCATAGTAGAGGGGGAGGAGAACCTCTCTCCACCTCCTCACCACAGCCCTTCTAATCCACCCCAGGATGCCATTGGCCTTCTTGGCCCCCAGAGCACATTGCTGGCTCATGCTCAACCTCCCATCCCCCAGCACCCCCAGGTCCCTTTCCCCTTCTCTTCTTTCCAGTAGCTCATTCCCTAGCCTGTACTGATACTCTCTGGTCCTCCTAGAGGACTCAGCTTTGTGGTGCTTAAAGGCATCCTGCCTAGACAAGAGTGCAGGTGACACTTCAGCTGCAATGCTGAGAGCCCTGCAGGACAGCAGGACAGCAGGACAGCAGGACAGCAGGACAGGGCCTCCTTGCTGGCACGTGGCTGCTTATGCAGGCCTCTGAAGAGAAGATGCAGACAGCAGCACTCACTGGGCACTGCTGTCGATTTCTGTTGGTTCCCCCCCACCCCGACCTCCTGGAAATGTCTAGGCACACAGAGGCTTTAGGAAGTGACTACTTGCAACAAGTGAATAGCTATGAGTCTCTGAAAAGCTTTTTTCCTTCCCTCTGGAAATTTGGACATAGAGGCTGTTCTGACTTGGCAATAACCCTGCTGAGTGTGAGCTAGTGGGGATCATATCAAGAGAAGCAGAGCCAGCAGGGCCAGGGGAGGGGATTATCCTCCTCTACTCTGCTCTGGTGAGACCCCACCTGGAGTACTCCATCCAATTCTGGAGCCTCTGTGCCAGGAAGGATCTGGAGGTGCTGGAAGGTGTCCAGAGAAGGGCCCTGAGGAGGAGCAGAGGGCTGGAGCTGCTCTGCTGTGAGGACAGACTGAGGGAGTTGGGGTTGTGCAGGCTGCAGAGGAGAAGGCTCTGAGGAGACCTCATTGTGGCCTTCCAGGATCTGCAGGGGGCTCCAAGCAAGCTGGGGAGGGACTTTTGAGGGTGTCAGGGAGGGATAGGACTGGGGGGATGGAGCAAAAGTAGAAGTGGGGAGATTGAGATTGGCTGTGAGGAAGAAGTTGTTGCCCATGAGGGTGGTGAGAGCCTGGCACAGGCTGCCCAGGGAGGTGGTGGCAGCCTCCTGCCTGGAGGTGTTTGCAGCCAGGCTGGTTGTGGCTGTGAGCAACCTGCTGTGGTGTGAGGTGTCCCTGGCCATGGCAGGGGGTTGGGACTGGCTGAGCCTTGAGGTCCCTTCCAGCCCTGACAGTGCTGTGATTCTTTGAAGCCTATGCCAGGTGCAATGTAACTCAGTATTTTGAGGAGTGAATTTGTCTGGTTAGAAAATACAAATAGAATCGCACAAATACAAAAGAATCCCACCCACACCGTCCCTTTTCGTGCTCTGGCAGGGACTGTTTGCTCTGCAGGGAGGTTTGAAGGTTTCTCAACACTGACCAGCGCTACAGATGGCACAGTACTAAGCCTAAAGCCTATTTTCAGAGTTAATAAAAGTACTGGGAGAGGTTTTGCTTCACCTGAAGGTTCTGCAAGTTAACCTACTGGCTACTTTTCCCTTCCCTTCCCTTCCCTTCCCTTCCCTTCCCTTCCCTTCCCTTCCCTTCCCTTCCCTTCCCTTCCCTTCCCTTCCCTTCCCTTCCCTTCCCTTCCCTTCCCTTCCCTTCCCTTCCCTTCCCTTCCCTTCCCTTCCCTTCCCTTCCCTTCCCTTCCTTTCCTTCCCAAACCTTCCCTTCCCTTCCCTTCCCTTCCCTTCCTTCCCTTCCCTTCCCAAACCTTCCTTCCTTCCTGCTGTCCTGCTGTCCTGCTGTCCTGCAGGGCTCTCAGCATTGCAGCTGAAGTGTCACCTGCACTCTTGTCTAGGCAGGATGCCTTTAAGCACCACAAAGCTGAGTCCTCTAGGAGGACCAGAGAGTATCAGTACAGGCTAGGGAATGAGCTACTGGAAAGAAGAGAAGGGGAAAGGGACCTGGGGGTGCTGGGGGATGGGAGGTTGAGCATGAGCCAGCAATGTGCTCTGGGGGCCAAGAAGGCCAATGGCATCCTGGGGTGGATTAGAAGGGCTGTGGTGAGGAGGTGGAGAGAGGTTCTCCTGCCCCTCTACTCTGCCCTGTTGAGGCCACATCTGGAAGATTGTGTCCAGTTCTGGGCCCCTCAGTTCAAGAAGGACCTCAGGAAACTGCTTGAGAGTGTCCAGCACAGAGCCACAAAGATGATTAGGGGAGTGGAAGACCTTCTTCATGAGGAGAGCCTGAGGCAGCTGAGGGCTCTGGAGCTTGCAGAGGAGGAGCCTGAGGGTGAGCTCCTTGCTGTGGCTAAAGCTGTGCAGGGGCAGTGCCCAGAGGCTGGAGCCAGGCTCTGCTGGGGGATGCCCAATGCCAGCACAAGGGGCAGTGGTGGAAGCTGAGGCAGAGGAAGCTCCATGGAAAGAAGAGGAAGAATATTTTCCCCAGTGAGGATCACAGAAGCCTGGAGCAGGCTGCCCAGGGGGGTTGTGGAGTCTCCCTCTGTGGAGCTATTCAAGGCCTGCCTGGATGTGTTGCTGTGTGAGCTGCTCTGGGTGCTCCTGCTGTGGCAGGGGGGTTGGACTGGATGAGCTCTGGAGGTCCCTTCCTGAAATTCTGTGATGCTGTGATTCTGATTCTGTGATAGAAGGGGGGAAATTCCAGCTAGGAGAGGGAGAAACTCCAGTGATGGATATCTTCGTCTTGGCAGCACAGAGCATCATCTTGGTTTTGGTTAATTGCTGCAGAACTGTTATGGTCTATAATTATCTCTAATTACAGGGGTACACAGCCATTATTATGCTCAAAGGAAGATGATAGTTGTGCACAGTGGAAGAACCTGCAAGCTCTTAATGTACCTTTGTGTTTCCTGGGAGAGGGTATAGGATGATAATGCCTGTAGGTGTTTCTTCTGTCAGTTTTGGAGCAGCTCACATCACAATTATTTCCATTATCAGCTTTCACTGCTCATTAAACAGCTTTGTGGAGCTGAGAGGAACATCTTGCTCTGGAACTCTGGCAGTAACTGGCAAAGGCAAAGCTGTGGAACTGAGGCAGGAAAGAGATGAGGTTTGGACTGGTGCTGGTGCCTCCAGAGTTGTCATCTCCCTGCAGAAGTTCTGAGGCCTGTGACTGCTGGGGAGGGCATTCTTCTGTCACCCCAAATTTCTCATCACTGCCTCACTCCAGCAAGGGCAGAAGGAATACTGCTGACTCTGAGAGCCCCAAGGCAAGCTTTGGAGTGCAAGCAGCCTGGGAATGCATCTGCCTCCTGCTCTAGGGCAGATTCTCAGAAGCCTGGGAATGCATCTGCCTCCTGCTCTAGAGCAGAGTCTCAGCAGCCTAGGAATGCATCTGCCTCCTGCTCTAGGGCAGATTCTCAGCAGCCTGGGAATGCATCTGCCTCCTGCTCTAGGGCAGATTCTCAGCAGCCTGGGAATGCATCTGCCTCCTGCTCTAGAGCAGAGTCTCAGCAGCCTGGGAATGCATCTGCCTCCTGCTCTAGGGCAGAGTCTCAGCAGCCTGGGAATGCATCTGCCTCCTGCTCTAGGGCAGAGTCTCAGCAGCCTGGGAATGCATCTGCCTCCTGCTCTAGGGCAGAGTCTCAGCAGCCTGGGAATGCATCTGCCTCCTGCTCTAGGGCAGAGTCTCAGCAGCCTGGGAATGCATCTGCCTCCTGCTCTAGGGCAGAGTCTCAGCAGCCTGGGAATGCATCTGCCTCCTGCTCTAGGGCAGAGTCTCAGCAGCCTGGGAATGCATCTGCCTCCTGCTCTAGAGCAGAGTCTCAGCAGCCTGGGAATGCATCTGCCTCCTGCTCTAGAGCAGAGTCTCAGCAGCCTGGGAATGCATCTGCCTCCTGCTCTAGGGCAGAGTCTCAGCAGCCTGGGAATGCATCTGCCTCCTGCTCTAGGGCAGAGTCTCAGCAGCCTGGGAATGCATCTGCCTCCTGCTCTAGGGCAGAGTCTCAGCAGCCTGGGAATGCATCTGCCTCCTGCTCTAGGGCAGAGTCTCAGCAGCCTGGGAATGCATCTGCCTCCTACTCTAGAGCAGAGTCTCAGCAGCCTGGGAATGCATCTGCCTCCTGCTCTAGGGCAGAGTCTCAGCAGCCTGGGAATGCATCTGCCTCCTGCTCTAGGGCAGAGTCTCAGCAGCCTGGGAATGCATCTGCCTCCTGCTCTAGGGCAGATTCTCAGCAGACCAAGGGAAATAAAACTTCTCTGTGCCTGCCAGTGCAAACTGAGACCATCTTAGTGTGGTGGAGGTATTGATTACACAACGTGCAGTGCTTATGAGGAGCAGCTGAGGGAGCTGGGAGTGTTGAGTCTGGAGAAGAGGAGGCTGAAGTGGAGACCTCACTGCTCTCTGCAGCTCCCTGAAAGGAGGTTGCAGTGAGGTGGGAGTCTGTCACTTCTTCATATCAGAATGCAGAATCAAGCAGGTTGGAAAAGACCTCAGAGATCATCCAGTCCAACCTGTCACCCAACACCGTCCAATCAACCATGGCACCAAGTGCCTCATCCAGGTTCTTCCTAAACACCTCCAGGGATGGTGACTCCACCACCTCCCTGGGCAGAACATTCCAAGGCCCAATCTCCCTTTCTGGGAAGAACTTCTTCCTAACTTCCAGCCTAAACCTCTCCTGGCACAGCTTGAGACTGTGTCCTCTTGTTCTGGTGCTGGCTGCCTGGGAGAAGAGACCAACCCCCACCTGGCTACAACCTCCCTGCAGGGAGTTGTAGAGAGCAATGAGGTCTCCCCTGAGCCTCCTCTTCTCCAGGCTAAGCAACCCCAGCTCCCTCAGCCTCTCCTCACAGGGCTGTGCTCCAGACCCCTCCCCAGCCTCATTGCCCTTCTCTGGACACTTTCAAGTCTCTCAATGTCCTTCTGAAACTGAAGAGCCCAGAACGGGACACAGGACTTAAGGTGTGGCCTAACCAGCACAGTGGACAGGGGCAGAATGACCTCCCTGCTCCTGCTGGCCACACTCTTCCTGATGCAGGCCAGGATGCCATTGGCCTGCTTGGGCCCCTGGGCAGGAGGTGAACTTGTCTGCATCAGAGGAGTCTACAGTTCTTTAGCAGTTGCATGAAGAGAAGATGCTCAGATGCCTGTAGCCTTACAGATTGGGGCTGTGAGAAGTTTAGCTCAAACTAGCAGGCTTGTAAAAGTAAATAGGGGAGCTAAAAGCACAGTGTTTACTCTAGTGCTCACTCATGTTCAGCTGCTGTCCACCAGCACCCCCGGGTCCCTCTCTGCCTGGCTGCTCTCAGCTACTCTGACCCCAGCCTGCAGCACTGCCTGGGGTTGCTGTGGCCAACGTGCTGCACAGAACTAGACATAGGACTCAAGGTGTGGCCTATCTAGGGGATGCAAGGAGGAGAAATGGCCTGAAATTGTGCCAGGGGAGGATTAGGTTAGAGATTAGGAAGAATTTCTTTGCTGGCAGAGTGGTCAGGGGTTGGCACAGGCTGCCCAGGGAGGTGGTGGAGTCCCCATCCCTGGGGGTGTTCAAGGAACCTGTGGCCATGGTGCTTGGGGACATGATTTAATGGCCATGGTGGTGTTGGGTTGATGGTTGGACTTGATGCTCTTGGAGGACTTTTCCAACCAAACCCAATCTAAGATTCAACAGCTGGGAATGAGCTGCAGAGGAGAAGCAGTGCACCTCACCCTCAAGGTTATAGCTGAGACACAGATTTGCTTCTGCGAAGCAGAAGGATAAGGCTTAATATCTCTCTGTGGCAGCCAGTTCCATCTCCCTCTCCCCTGTTATTACAGCTCAGAATATGCTGCTTTCTGGAGACAACCCTCCCCAATTTACCTAAATCCAGTGAAAAGAACATGCCCAGTGGTGTGTAATCTGCAGTTACAGTTATTGCATGTTTGGCTGGCACTTCTTTTGACTGGAGGAGAATGAGGCTGAGCAAAGGGGGCAAGAAAGAAAGTAGGGAATGATGAAAGTGGTTGGAACTGTGTATTAGTAGGATTAACTGACTGCTTCATATGTAACTTAGGTGCAGCTCCTTTAGGACTGAAGTCTGTTCAACATCTTCAACAATGACATTGATGAGGGGACAGACAGACAGAGGCTGCTCAGCAAGTTTGATGAGGAGACCAAACTGGGAGGCTTGGCTGAGACACCTGAAGGCTGTGAGGCCATCCAGAGACTTGGACAGACTGAGAGCTGGGCAGGGAGGAACCCAATGAGGGTCAACAAGGATGAGAGCAGAGTCCTGCAGCTGGGCAGGAAGAATGAACTGCAGCAGCACAGGCTGGGAGGGGATCTGCTGGAGAGCAGCCCCAAGGAGAAGGACCTGGGAGTGCTGGTGGGCAGCAAGCTCTGCATGGGACAGCAATGTGCCCTGGGGGGCAAGGAGGCCAAGGGGGTCCTGGGGGGCATTGAGAGGAGTGTGTCCAGCAGAGCCAGGGAGGTTCTCCTCCCCCTCTGCTCTGCCCTGCTGAGACCTCACCTGGAAGATTGCATCCAGCTCTGGGCTCCCCAGGTCAGGAATGGAATGGAATGGAATGGAATGGAATGGAATGGAATGGAATGGAATGGAATGGAATGGAATGGAATGGAATAGAACAGAACAGAACAGAACAGAACAGAATAGAATAGAATAGAATAGAATAGAATAGAATAGAATAGAATAGAATAGAATAGAATAGAATAGAATAGAATAGACCAGGTTGGAAGAGACCTTTAAAATCATCGAGTCCAACCTATCATCCAACACCACCAAATCAACTCAACCATGGCACCAAGCACCCCATCAAGTGTCCTCCTAAACACCTACAATGATGGTG
>JAWKAJ010000238.1:0-21170 GCA_033816785.1 Picus viridis
CTTCTGGGGGGGTGTGCAGCCGGATGTTGTCACGCCTTGGTGCGTGAACGCCCGGTGGGGGGGCGAAGTACCTTGATAGGCATTTGTGTAGACGGGTTCGCGGTCGGAGGCAGTCGGTTGCGGCACCCTGGTTGGATTAAGCAGTCGTGGAGCCGGATTGTTCCAACTGGCTTGCCCCAGGGGTGGAGGATATGCCGCCGAGTTAGTATGAGTGAGAATAAAAGCTTGGCTGAGAAGTTGTGAGGCTTTTCCAGGTGGCCAGGATGTCCAACAGATCCATGAAGAACCTGCACTGCAGAAGAGTGAACTCTGCATCTCTGGGAGGTTCCATTGGACGAAAAGAAGAAGAACTGGACTGGACTGATACTTGAGCCTGAATGAGAGACTGCTTGGGTGGACGCCCAGAAGATGTGGACCTTGCCGGACACATGATCAGGAGATTTCTAATTTGATGATATGCTTGGGTGCAGGGGTTGTGATATGAGATAAGGGGTGGCGTGTGGTAGTTTGGGCTGGGTGCCCTATGCTGTGTGTCATACTTCCTGTGTCCAGAAGTCCAGCCCAGTGGGTGGACACAGGAAACCAGGTATCTCCTACCACAATCCCCTGCACCGCTATAAAATCTAGCGTGGGGTCCGCCTCTTTCTCTTTCTTCCCTTGCCAGCACCCGGTATCTGGGGAGACGTCTCCCGGCCTTGGGCCTGGCTAGGCCCAAGGCCAGGGGGATGGGCATTCTCAGGCCTGGCCAGCTGAGACTAGCCTAGCAGTGGGGGGGGGGAAGAACGAGCCCTGGGGGTCTTGGGCCCACCCTCAGGTGGGGATGGGATGTATCCGGGTCTGTTTTGGGGTTTCTTCTGTCACTGTTTCTGGTTCTTTTGTGCACATTCACCTTTTTCCTATTTAAACTTTTCCATCACTTTTGCAATCCGTTTGTCAGAGTCGTTATTTTGCCTGTGGTGGGGAGGGTGCTGCCTCAACCCACTACACTGGAGCAGCCTTTTCTCCAGTCTTTTCCTCACAGGACAGATGTGCCATCATTTTTGTAGTGGTGGAGCTCTTTTTGTGTTAATTTGTCAAGATTTGTAATTTGTAAATCTACAAAAGCAGAAGCACCTATAAAAGTCTAAAAATAACCCAGCAAAATTTCTTAGTTACATTATCTCATAGTAGCATTGCCTCATTTGTAGCCCACAAGAATCTGGTTTGTTACATCTCATACTGCAAGCAACAAGAGCTAAATGAATGCACAAGCATAAAGCAGATGTCATACTTGAATTTATTACATCTCAGGAGACTTCTTGTCTAAAGTCCTGAAATACAAGAGTTTACACTCATTGTGGTTTTGTTGTTTCAGCTTCCGGTGGGTGTTTATTAAAAAATGCTTAGTGCTTCAAAACACAGACAATTAGTAACAAGCTATTACAATTCAACCATAATATTGGTATGTTTTCTTTCTATCTGCTTTATCTTACTATCTTTTTCATCTGGAATTAGATGGCTCCTTTCCCCAATTTCTCTTCCACCTAAGCAACTAGTCTAGCTTTTAAACTGGCTCTACAAGTGGAGGATTGGTCAATGGACAATGTAGGTGTCAATTCATCCACATGAAGGATGTAGGAGTCAAAAATATCAAAAAGAACTACCCCCCACAGTATCACCACCACCTCCAAAAAGAATTGTGATAGTTGTAGCTGACTCTCTTCTGAAAGGAACAGTGGATATGATATACTGGACAGCTCCTTCTCATAGGGAAGTCTGTTGTCTCCTGGGAGTGCAAACTAAAGATAACACTAAAAACTTCCAAGCCTGGTGCAGCCCTCAGACTACTACCCAGTATTACTCTTTCATATAGGTGGTGAAGAATCTGTAACACGTTGCCCAGGGGCAATTAAAAGATAATTTAGGGTCCTAGGATGGTTAGGGAATCTGCAGCACAGGTTAACTTTTCCTTGCTCTTTCTAGTGGTGGGCAGAGACATTATGTCCTTTTGAGCCATGAGCTGCCCAGGGCAAAAGGACATAAAAGTATTTTACCCCAAGGGAGTGAAGTGAAATAAAATAAAATAAAACCCAAAACACTTACACAGAATTGGAAGCTAAATATGAATGCTATTTAAAAATATATGCAGAAATACAACAGGTGTTTGGGTAAAAAGAATATATATACAAATTACACCCAGTTCTCCACCTGCAGCAAAACCTTCCAAAATCTGTCTCCCTCCAGCTCAACCTCAGCCAGCCCAGGAGAAGGAAAAACTCCCCCCACTCCCCCACCCCCTGCCAGTTTTACCAGGACTCAATTTCCCTGCTAGGCTGGATGCACCAGGTCTTCATCAGGCCAGAATGCCCCCACACACAGGACTTGCTGCACCCCCACACTATGCTGAAATTGTGTAGCAAGAAATTGGCTTTCTCAAAATCGCAGAAGGTCGCAGAAGGTTGCAGAAGGCAAAAAATTCCCCAGCACTGCATGGAGATACCAGGGGACACACCAGGAGTAGAGAAGAGAGGAAAGAGGGACAACAGACTGTGATGTCTATTTATATAGAGGCTGTGGGATGATGGGATGAAATAACATGAAATCACAATATAATATGTCAAACCCCTAGACAGTCTAGCCTTTGGAGGACTTTTTAGCTCTATGGTGTTAAACCCATAACATGGGCAAGTCAGTACCATTAATACACAGTTCTGTGGCTGGTGTCAACGTAAAGGTTTTGGGTTCTTTCACAATGGGTTAGCCCACAAGGCACCAGCTATGCTGGCACCAGATGGAAGACACCTTTCTCAAAGAGGAAGGAAGGTCTTTGTCCAGGAACTAGTGGGCCTCATAGATAGGGTTTCAAACTAGATGTGAAGGGGGAGGGGGAAGAAGTCAGGCTTGCCTGTGGCAGATGGTTGGCTCACTGGGGGTTCCTGAGGCAGTAGAAGTCAGCAAGGAAAGCCCCATAAAACTCCTCAAGGGAATCAAGGGGAGCTCTGCTAAGAAAGTGATGACGCCAACAGCCCAGCTGAAGTGATTCTACATGCATGTACACAGCATAGGTAACAAACAGCAGGAGTTGGAAGCTACTATGTGGCTAGAAAACTAGACCTGATAGACATCACTGAAATTTGGTGGGGTGAATCATAGGACTGGAGTGTAGCTATTGGCAGATACAGGCTGTTCAGAAAAGACAGGCGAGGAAGGAGAGGTGGATAGATTGTGAATAACTGTCCCCATGAACAGGTT
Organism: Picus viridis; assembly: GCA_033816785.1. NCBI lineage: Eukaryota > Metazoa > Chordata > Aves > Piciformes > Picidae > Picus > Picus viridis. The sequence goes on from JAWKAJ010000238.1 coordinate 3,232, forward strand.
GAAAGCTTATGGATAAGAATTAAAGACAAAAACAACCAAGGAAACTTTATGGTTCAGGACATCTGATCAAGGATCCCCCACTGATGAAGCCTTCCTACTCCAGCTAGTGAAGTTTTCACACTAGCAGGCTTCGTCCTGCCAGAGGACTTCAACTACCCCAACAGCTTCTGGAAAAATAGCACAGAAAGCTGTATGCAGTTGAGGAGACTCCTGTAGTGCCTCAATGATGACAGACAGCTCTGTCATCAGAATGCAATACTGGAATGCAATACTGGACCTGATGGTCACAAATGCAAGTGAATTCATCAGTGATGTCAGCACTGAGGGCAGCCTGGGCTGCAGTGATCATTCACTGTCAGAGTCTGCAGTCCTAGAATCAGGGGCCAGAAAGGAGTATAGTCAGGACTATAAATTTTAGGATGGCAAACTTCCAGCTCCTCAAGCAGTTAGTCAGTAGGACCCACTTTGAAAGGCAACTCAGGGGCAGGGGAGCAGAGCAGAGCTGGCAGATTTATAAGGACATCCTTAGAGTGCAAGAGCTCTCCATTCCCAGGTATAAGAAACTGGGCAAGGAATGACCTACTGGTCAAAATAAAAGAGTAAGAGTGAACTTCACAGACAGTAGAAGTAAGGACAGGTAACCTGTCAGGACCATAGGAACACCATCTAGTTGTGCAGAGATTAGGTCAGGAAGGTCAAGTCACAGAGCCTTGTTGTGAGCTGAACCTGGCAAGGGATGCAAAGAATAACAAAAAGGGCTTCTACAGGTACATCAGCCAGCAAAGAAAAGTTCAAGATAGCTGGTGTCAGCAGACAAGGAGAAGGCTGAGGCTCTTCAGGAGAGATAGGCAAGGGAGAAGGAGTGGAGGGGTGACCCTGTACATCAGTGAGGCACTAGATGACATTGAGCTGGAGATCAGGGACGATCAGGTTGAGTGCTTGTGGGTGAAAATTAGAGGGAAGACCATCAGGGCAGACATCCTGGTTGGAGTCTGTTAAAGACCACACAACCAGGATGAAGATGTTGATGAGGCATTCTATAGGCAGCTTAAGGCTGTCTCAAGATCGCCCTGACCTTGTTCTCATGGGTGACTTCAGCCTGCCTGATATCTGCTGGGATCTCAACACAGCAGAGAGGAGGCAGTCTAGGAGGTTCTTAGAGTGCATGGAGGACAGCTTCTTATCTCAGGTGCTGCGTGAGCCTACCAGGGGTAAGGCTACGCTTGGCCTCCCTCTTCACCAATAGGGAAGGGCTGGTGGGTATGTGGTGGTCGGAGGCTGTCTAGGATCCAGCGACCATGAAATAGTTGAACTTTCAGTACTCAGTCAATCTAAGAGGGGCAGCAAGAAGACCTCCACTCTGGACTTGCAGAGGGTAGACTTCAGGTTACTCAAGGAACTAACTCAGAAGGTTCCTTGGGATACAGCCCTTAAAAACAAAGGGTTCCAGGAGAGCTGAACCTACGTCAAGAAAGAACTCTTGAAGGTGCAGGAACAGGCTGTGCCAATGTGCCGGAAGATGAGCCGCCAGGGCAGACGGCCAGCCTGGAAGGGCAATGAACTTCTAAAATAACTAAAGGAAAAAAAGAGGGTGTACCATCTTTGGAAGAAAGATGAGGCAACCCATGGAATGTTTAGGGATGTTGTTAGGTCACGTAGGAAGAAAATTAGGGAGGCAAAAGCCCATTTAGAGCTTAGACTGGCCTCTGCTGTGGAAGTAAATAAAAAATCCTTCTATAAATATATTAATAGCAAGAGGAGGGGCAAGGACAACCTCCACTCATTGGTGGACACCGAGGGGAACGTAGTAACAAAAGACGAAGAAAAGGCAGAGGTACTTAACACCTTCTTTGTCACAATTTTTACTAGCAGGACAGAATGTCTTCCAGACAGCTGGCCTGCAGAGCTGGCAGATGGTGCCAAGGAGCAGCATAGTTTCCCTGCGTTCCAGGATGGGATAGTTAGAGATCTCCTCAGCTGCCTGGATCCCCACAAGTCCATGGGACCAGACGGGATCCATCCCAGGGTGCTGAGAGAGCTGGCAAATGAGCTGGCCAAGCCACTCTCCATCATTTTTCAACAGTCCTGGCTCACTGGAGAGGTCCCAGAAGACTGGAAGCTGGTCAGCGTGGTGCCCATCCACAAGAAGAGCTGGTTGGATGAGCCAGGGAATTACAGACCTGTCAGCCTGACCTCAGTGCCAGGCTAGATTATGGAACAGGTCATCTTGAGTGCAATCACACAGCACTTACAGGATGGCCAGGGGCCAGTGTTTGATTTGAAATGTGGATAGTCAGTTCAAGAGGCTAAAATCATTCTGCTTTGTTGAGTATACCACAGTTTAGTCTAGATATATAATATTTTCTTATTTCAGATGGAGTCACAGAGGAAAGTGTCTTTTCTACAGTGTGTGGAGTTTTGTTGCACATTAACCACATTACTGTCAGATGCAGTTGGAGCTGAGGGACAGAATTTTGGTTTGTTCTCTTAGATTTCACATTTCCTGCTCATTTTGCACCACTGCCTATGGAAAGGGAAACTGCTCAAATACTTGTTCTGCCTGCAAACTGTTTCAATTTGTATGCAAGACATGGGCAAGCTAGGGCAAGCTAAGGCAAGCTATGACTCCAGTTATAAATACAGCACTCAGTCGAGTTGAGAAACATTTCCACTTTGCTAAAGACGTTTCAGATCCTAGGTCCCACTGAGTTCTGAATTTCAATCCCACAAAGAAGTAACTTATGTAATGCCTGGCACCATCCTCTCACTCTGAAAAGTCCCACTGCCTAAATTTCACTGAGTTTGTTACAGACATTAAATCTACAGGCTGAGAAATACAGTCATGTGTACTCACTTGACTTGATTGCTTAACCCTTCTTAACCCTTCACCTTTATACCTCTACTGAAAATTATGGGGCTTTGTATGTCTGTGTTTCCACTGAGTAGGATGAGGCACTAGGACAGGTTACCTAGAGAAGTTGCGGGTAAACCCTATTGGAATTAATCATGAATTTGGATGGAGATTTGAGCAATATGTTCCAGTGAAAGATGCCCTTGCTTATGGCAAGGGAGTTGAACTGGTGATCTTTAGACGTCTGTGGGGCCTTTGGTAGTGGAGAAAGGAGTTACTGTCGTGGCTTCTGTAAGACACTGAGAAGGTCCACCAACCCCAAATCCAACCCACCGGTGGCCAAGGCCAAGCCAGTCAGGACACCTGGATCAGATATTTAAAAGCAGAAAAGCTGTTGGATGGTTTCTTTTGTGTTGAGAGGTCCTCGTTTTGCAGAAAGAGTAGGATCTGAAGGAGACAACCATATGCACACTGGCATAGTTTATAGGGCAGACAGAAATAATATTTTACCCCCCAGAGGAAAGTAAAATAAAGACCCTCTCACATGGGATTGGAAAGGGTTGGAAGTAAAATGGAAGTGTTGTTCACAACTATGCACAGAAATGACAAAATACCCTAATTCATGCTCAGCCTCAGCCTCAACCTGGGTTTACAACAATGCCTTTAAACCCAAAATTTTTTCAAAACCTCCTCCACTTAGGCCTAAACTTCAGGCCTCAAATGTCCCCCCCCATTATGAGGCCTCTCTGCATCCCCCATGACCAAACCCATGTGACACAGCAAAAATTTGGCTTGGCAGCTGCAAGTCCCAATTGACAGCATTGTCAAGACTGAACCAGGCCTCACTCTCCTACAAGGAGATAACACCATGTATGTCCTCCTGGGAGCAGAGAGAGAGGGAAAAAGGGCAGAACAAGCAGAAATGCTTGGGTTTATAGGGATGCAGGGCTCATGGGAATGAAATACAAAAGATTACGATTTGCTGTTCACCTCCTGGACTTCTGTAGTCTCTGGAGGTCTGTACTTTATGGTTTTTAAAGGCACCCAGCCTCAAAACCACAACAGACACAAAAGTCAGTGAGGAAAGAGTGAGGGAGATGTGCTGGAATAATGATTCCATTTCAGCCTGTGGCAAGATGGCAGCCTGAACTGTTGCAGCTCATGGAAAGCAATGGTGGAGCAGAATCCTGTCTGCAGCCCATGGAGAATTCCACACCATAGCAAGGGACTGCTCCTGTAGAAGTCCATACTGTGATGGATAGACCAACAGGGTCTCAGTCCAGGTGCTCAACTTCAGGTGCTCATGTGGTGTTGCAAGCTTTATTGATTGACTCTGTCAGAGGTTTTATACAAGAATTTTCTCTACTACTTGTTCTTAAAAATTATTCAAGTATGTTTTCAATTGGGTTTGAATGACTGCATGTGTTGACAATTTCTCTGTAAATTTAATTTCTCTTAATATTCTCTCTTCCTGTGAATCTCTAATATTAAAAGGGAATGCAGCATTAAATTTACTTTCTAAGATAGACTTATTTCACAAATGTTTTGTTTAAGCAAAATAAACTTCAGGTGTAAAGTGTCATTGAGAAGTTACATGTAGTTATGAACAGAGTATCAGTATTTGAGATTCCACTCAGTTAAATAACATTTGCAAAAACAACTTCATATAAAAAATAAACCTCATTTTGTAGCATGATTTGCAGTACTCAGCTTTGATTTACATGCCATGAACACTGTTCTGCAAAAATTGTCTGCATATTTGGCTCTCAATCTGAATGAAATTTCATGTAATCATCTACTTGATTTTGATTTTCAGCTTACTGTGTACATGAATGCATAAATCATATAGTTCTTTAATCTGGCTATTCACAGTTCAAGATAACAAAGCAGAACGGATAAAAGAAGCAAAAGAGGAATATAAAATTACACTACTTGCATGGATTAAAAAATGACTAAAACAATTGTGTCCTAATCTAAATATATGACATTTTGTAAGATTTTGGTGTATTGGTTCTTCACCATTCCTTAATTATTGTTGACAATGACATGAAAGAGTATACTCTTTGCACCTTATTTGGAGATGATGCATGTGTTCAGTAATAGGGAAAAATTTATAATACACTACATCAAGTTATCTAGGAAGCAGTTTACAGGAGGAGAAGTCTTTTTGTCCCACTACAGATGCACACAAAATCAACGAATTATCAGCTATGCTATCTGTATAGTAACATTATTTCTGAAAACAATGGCTTGCAGGAGACTTGTGGTCATTAGGAAAGTCAGCCTAACACAAGCTTTCTGTGTGACATTGTTATCCAAGAAGTAAGCCCTATTTATGAATGAAAATGCAACCTCACATTAAAAAAAAAAAAAGTATTTCCTTATATGACCAAAGTGGGGTTTGATTCTGGCATCTTCAGTTCTAAATAGATGTTAAAAAAATAAAAATGAGAAGGACCAGCTGTAAGAATTACTAACAGATAGAATTATTTTTCCTGAGATATAAAACAGGAGGTTATGATCTATTTTGCTTGTTAAAAAAAGTTTGCAAGTGGGATGATCATAGTTTCTAAGAACATAAACAATATTAAATGTTATTTAAGGAGGCAGAGAAAACATAAAGTTACTTATTGGCAGGAAGCTGAAGCTAAACTATATAAGGCTTTAAATAAGGTAACAATGATGGGAGGACTATCTTGAAGGTTACAAAGTGAGTAAGTGCACTGTATAACACCAGAACCTCTAAGTAGACATTATATGCTCTTTTTAGCTTATGACAGGACTATCAATTATTATGGCTCAGTTGATGGTTCCTGGGATCCTGGAGAAATTCATAGGTGGCCCAGGAAAATATACTGATCTCTTCTTTAGCTTTAATATAGCTAATTTTTCTCTAGTTAGCTTTGTTGTCTTTCTTTTGTACAAAGGCCCTCAAAATGAGACTGTACACTCCATCACCTTATCTTTCTCAGATTTCTTAGCATAGCACTTAGAAACCATTAAGTGCTACAAAATGAACCCTGTCCAAGCCATTAACATACATGGTTAATGCTTCTCTGCAGTGTTTTCATTTAAAGGACATAAATAACTAGTTTCAGAGTCTATTCATTACCTGGTACCTTGTGCGCTCAGTTTTGTCTCCAGAGGAAAGGCCCAAAGGAAGGAAAGTTTTTGTAAGCCTGTACAGAAAACAAATTGGATGCAAAACAGAATGAAGCATACTACAGGCAGAACCAAATGGTGGCTGCCAGAGTGAACTGAAGAGCCTAAGATTGTCCGAATGGTATATTTATGTACTGTGAAGGATCCATCGTAGGGTACTCAGAGAGCTGGCAGGTGAGCTGGCCAAGCCACTCTCCATCATTTTTCAACAGTCCTGGCTCACTGGAGAGGTCCCAGAAGACTGGAAGCTGGTCAGCGTGGTGCCCATCCACAAGAAGAGCTGGTTGGATGAGCCAGGGAATTACAGACCTGTCAGCCTGACCTCAGTGCCAGGCTAGATTATGGAACAGGTCATCTTGAGTGCAATCACACAGCACTTACAGGATGGCCAGGGGCTCAGGCCTAGCCAGCATGGATTTAGGAGGGGCAGGTCCTGCCTGACCAACCTGATCTCCTTCTACGATCAGGTGACCCGCCTGGTGGATGTGGGGAGGCCTGTGGTTGTAGTCTACCTGGACCTCAGCAAGGCCTTTGACACAGTCCCCCACAGCAAAGTCCTGGCCAAGCTGGCAGCCCATGGCTTGGACAGGAGCACACTGTGTTGGGTTAGGAACTAGCTGGAGGGCCAAGCCCAGAGAGTGGTGGTGAATGGTGCCACATCCAGCTGGTGGCCAGTCACTAGTGGTGTCCCCCAAGAATCAGTGCTGGGCCCCATGCTCTTTAACATCTTTATTGATGATCTGAATGAGGGCATTGAGTCCATCACCAGTAAATTTGCAGATGACACCAAGCAGGGGGCAGGTGTTGATCTGGAGGGTAGAGAGGCTTTGCAGAGGGACCTCGACAGGCTGGACAGATGGGCAGAATCTAACGGCATGAGATTTAACACATCCAAGTGCCGGGTTCTGCACATTGGCCACAACGACCCCATGCAGTGCTACAGGCTGGGGTCAGAGTGGCTGGAGAGCAACCTGGCAGAAAGGGACCTGGGGGTACTGGTTGATAGTAGGCTGAACATGAGCCGGCAGTGTGCCCAGGTGGCCAAGAAAGCCAATGGCATCCTGGCCTGCATCAGGAACAGTGTGGCCAGCTGGAGCAGGGAGGTCATCCTGCTGCTGTACACTGCACTGGTTAGGCCACGCCTTGAGTACTGTGTCCAGTTCTGGGCCCCTCAGTTTAGGAAGGATGTTGACTTGCTGGAGCATGTCCAGAGAAGGGCAACAAAGTTGGTGAGGGGTTTGGAACACAAGCCCTATGAGGAGAGGATGAGGGAGCTGGTGTTGCTTAGCCTGGAGAAGAGGAGGCTCAGGGGTGACCTCATTGCTCTCTACAACTACCTGAAAGGAGGTTGTAGCCAGCCGGAGGTTGGTCTCTTCTCCCAGGCAACCAGCACCAGGACAAGAAGACACCGTCTCAAGCTGCACCAGGGGAAGTTTAGGCTGGATGTTAGGAAGAGGTACTTCATAAAAAGAACGATTGGCCATTGGAATGGGCTGCCCGTGGAGGTGGTAGAGTTGCCATCTCTTGAGGTGTTTAAGAAGAGACTGGATGGATTGCCATGGTTTAGTTGATTAGATAGTGTTGGATGATAGGTTGGACTTGGTGATCTCAAAGGTCTTTTCCAACCTCTTTAATTCTATTCTATTCTATTCTATTCTATTCTATTCTATTCTATTCTATTCTATTCTATTCTATTCTATTCTATTCTATTCTATTCTATTCTATTCTAATTTTTTATTCTACATAATAATTTTTTTGCCTCAGTCTTTGCTGGCAATCTTGCTCTGTCCTCCTCCCTGTCTGATGGACTACTAGGTGAGGACCAGAAAGATAAAGTCCTACCCGCAGCAAGGGAAGATCAAATTCAGGAACACCTGATGAATCTGAACATGCATAAATCTATGGGACTAGAGGAGATACATCCAGAGTTCTGAAGGATGTAGTTGCAAGCCATTCTTTGAAATGTCCTGGCAGTCAGGTGAAGTCCCATGACACTGGATAAAGGAAAACATTACATCCATCTTTTACAAGGATGTAAAAGAGGATTCTGGAAATTACCAGCCTGTCAGTCTCACCTCTGTGCCTGGTGTAATGATTGAAATCAGAAAAAAAATAGTCAGACTGAACCAGTAGGTTGACCCATCTATTTTGCCAACACAGAAGCAACACACAAAAACTCAGGATTGAGACCCAAAAAACCAGTGAGATAAGAATACAGTTTATTGAGCAAAATAAGGTAAAAATAGTACCAATTGCATAATTGCCTTAGCCTATCTGCAGAAAAAAACAACATGGTGTAAAGCAGCAAGCAAGCAGAAGCAAGGGAGCCTAAAGACCAAGCAAGAAAAATACTCCCCCATCCCTCCTTGTCCCACCACCATCCCAGCAGAAAGATAACACCCAAAAGCCTGGAACCCAGAAGCAGTAACTGGAACAGGAAACCTTTCATATTGCAACTTCAAGCCCCATAATATTTTGCTCCAGACAGTACTTCCATTTTGAGGCTGGCATGACTGCAGCATGGTATGAATAGTAACACCTTGGAAGATCATGGAACAGTTATACTAAAGCACATGGAGGACAAGGATGTGATTTGAGACAGACAGCATGGCTTTACCAAAGGCAAGTCGTGTCTGACAAACTTTGTGGCTTGCTGTGGTGGTGTAACTACATCACTGGATGAGAGAAGACTTTGACATAGTTCCCTACAACATTCTTCTCTCTAAACTGCCAAGAAATGGATTTGATGGGTTGAGTGTTCAGTGGATAAGGAATTAGTTGGATTATCACATAAAAAGACAAAACGGCTCAATGTCCAGATGGAGATTGGTAAAAAGTTGTGATGTAGTCCATCTGTTGTCAGCTGACCTGGTGCAGTAGAAAGTTCTCCAATATAAAAAAAGCCCCAAAATTATTTTGATTGCACCAGCCTCTAAGCCACTTGTTGACTATAGCTGACGACCTGTTCCTTCTGGTATTCCCTCCTGCAACTAAGGGTATTGATGAAAAAATTATTTGTGCACCTGACCCCTCAGCCAGACCTCCCAGGGCCTTGTAGTCATTTTTGATAGCCCTGGGAGTTCTGGTTGCAACATCATCGTTCCCTAACTGCATAACTAGAAAGGGATAGTAGTCAGAGGGCTGCACCAGACTAGGCAGACTTCTGGTAACATCTCTAACTTGAACTCCTGGAAGGCAGCAAACTTCCTTGTGAGAAGGGTCTGGCCAACATATGGGGCCCTCTGTTCCCCTCAGGAGGGAATCACCAATAGCAATTACCCTCCTCTTTTTTTTTGAGGGTGCAAGTCCTGATGCCGGGGGAAGGCACGAACCTGTGCTTCACTTATGATGGGCAGTTCTTCCTCCCCGTCCCTGGCATCGTCTGCCATGACACCAGGAGTGTGGCTGGAGGCCCTTGCAGTGAAGACTGAGGTAAAGAAGTGATTGAGTACCTCAGCCTTTTCCACATCACTTGTGACCAATTCACCACTTTCCTTTCTGAGGGGGCCCACACCTTCCCTAGTCTTCTTCTTGCCATTAATATACCTATAGAAATTCTTAGTGTTCCCTTTAACCCCCTGGCTAGATTCAGTTCAAACTCTGCTTTGGCTTTCCTAACCAGGCCTCTTGCTGCTCGGGCAGCTTCCTTATATACCCCCTGTTCTATCTGTCCTTCCTTCCACTTCCTGTAGAGTTTCTTTTTACGTGATAGTGTGTCCAGCAGCTCCTTGTTCATCCAGGCAGGCCTCCTAGCATTCCTTCCTGCTTTTCTCCTTATAGGTATACATAGCTCCTGGACACAGAGGAGGTGATCCTTGAATACTGACCAGCTGTCCTGGGTCCCTCTTCCCTCCAGGGCTTCATCCCACGACACTTTGGCTAGCAGATCCCTGCAGCGATCGAAGTCTGCACGCCTAAAGTCTAGGGTCGTAAGCTTAGAATATGTCCTCCTGATTGCCCTGAGGATATTAAATTCAACTGCTTCATGGTCACTGCAGCCAAGGCCATCTCTGAGCCTCACATTTGTTACCAGCCCTTCCCTGTTGGTGAGAACAAGGTCCAGCGTAGCACCTTTTCTTGTTGGTTCCTCTACCATTTGGAGGAGGAAGTTGTCTTCTATGCAGTCCAGGAACATCCTGGATTGCTGATGCCTTGCTGTGTTGTCCCTCCAACAGATGTCAGGGTGGTTGAAATCCCCCATGAGGACCAGTGCTTGTGACCTGGAAGCCGCTTCTATTTGCCTGTGCAGAGCCTCATCTGCTTGGTTCTGCTGGTCAGGTGGCCTGTAGGAGACCCCCACAGTAATATCTCCTTCCCCTGTCTTGCCTTTAATTCTAACCCATAAACTTTCAACCGACTCATCATGCCTTCCCAGGTGGAGTTCTGCTGATTCCAGCTGGTTGTTGACATAGAGGGCAACACCTCCTCCTCTCCTTCCCTGCCTATCCTTCCTAAAAAGCTTATACCCGTCTATCCCTACGTTCCAGTCGTGGGAGTCGTCCCACCAAGTTTCGGTGATGCCCACTATGTCATGGCGTCCCAGCATCACGGTGGCCCTTAAGTGTTCAAGTCCATGGGACCCGATGGGATACACCCACGGGTGCTGAGAGAACTGGCAGATGAGGTTGCCAAGCCCCTCTCTATTATATTCCAGAAGTCATGGCAGACTGGGGAAGTCCCCACAGACTGGAAAAGGGGAAACATTACTCCCATTTTCAAAAAGGGCAAGAAGGAGGAACCGGGGAACTACAGGCCAGTCAGTCTCACCTCTGTGCCCGGAAAGATCATGGAGCAGATCCTCCTGGAGGCACTAATGACTCAGAAGAATAGTGAAGAGGTGATTGGGAATAGTCAGCATGGCTTTGCCAAGGGCAAATCCTGCCTGACAAACCTGGTGGCCTTCTATGATCAGGTGACATCATTAATAGATGAGGGGCGAGCAACTGATGTCGTTTACCTGGACTTGAGCAAAGCCTTCGACACTGTCCCGCACCACCTCCTGGTCTCCAAGCTGGCGACACATGGGTTTGATGGATGGACCACTAGATGGATAAAGAATTGGCTTGATGGCCGCACCCAAAGAGTGGCTGTCAACGGGTCCATGTCCCAGTGGAGGCCAGTGACAAGCGGAGTCCCTCAGGGATCAGTCCTGGGACCTGTCTTGTTCAACATCTTTGTGGGTGACATGGACAGTGGCATCGAGTGCACCCTCAGCAAGTTTGCTGATGACACCAAGCTGTGTGGTGCAGTGGACACCCTGGAGGGAAGGGATGCCATCCAGAGGGACCTGGACAGGCTGGAGAGGTGGGCACAAGCCAACCTCATGAGCTTCAACAAGACCAAGTGCAGGGTCCTGCATCTGGGTCAAGGCAATCCCAGGCACAAATACAGGCTGGGCAGTGACTGGCTGGAGAGCAGCCCTGAGGAGAGAGACTTGGGGGTGCTGGTGGACGAGAAGCTCAACATGAGCTCTCAATGTGCGCTTGCAGCCCGGAAAGCCAATCAGATCCTGGGCTGCATCAGGAGAAGTGTGACCAGCAGGTCAAGGGAGGTGCTTCTCCCCCTCTACTCAGCTCTGGTGAGACCCCACCTGGAGTACTGCGTCCAGTTCTGGAGCCCCTATTACAGGAGAGATGTGGACGTGCTGGAGCGTGTCCAGAGAAGGGCCACGAGGATGATCAGAGGGCTGGAGCACCTCTCCTATGAGGACAGACTGAAGGAGTTGGGGCTGTTCAGTCTGGAGAAGAGAAGGCTCCGAGGTGACCTCATTGTGGCTTTCCAGTATCTGAAGGGGGCCTACAGGAAGGCTGGGGAGGGACTTCTCAGGATCTCAGGTAGTGATAGGACTAGGGGGAATGGAATGAAGCTGGAAATGGGGAGATTCAGGCTAGATGTGAGGAAGAAGTTCTTTACCACGAGAGTGGTGAAGCCCTGGAATGGGTTGTCCAGGGAGGTGGTTGAGGCCCAGTCCCTGGAGGTGTTTAAGACCAGGCTGGACGAGGCTCTGGCCAGCGTGATCTAGTGTAGGGTGTCCCTGCCCATGGCAGGGGGGTTGGAACTAGATGATCCTTGTGGTCCCTTCCAACCCTGACTGATTCTATGATTCTATGATTCTATGAAGGCTGTTTAACCTTAGGCTGTTTAGCCTCAGGGAAAACCCCAGATGGTGTGTCCACTGGCATCAGAATCACCTCACCTTCAACATTCAGTGCCCCATACTTGTTTGCCAAGGGCAGTGGGGAAGGTGAGGGGAGACAAGGGGGTTTTATTTTGTGTCTTTTGAGAGGAACCTGCATCCATTCCCAGCTGCTTTTTGGATAACCAGCCTCTGCTGGGGGAGCCTGCAGAGCCTACTTACTCTGGTTCATCTCTTTCCTACTCTGGTTCATCTCTTTTCTACACTCCCTTACAACTCTAAGTCTAGCAACCTCATCCTTCAGTCTGGCCACCAGGTTAAGCCAATAGTTGATCTGCTCACACCTAATGCAAGAGTTGCCCCCACTACCCTGCATCTCAAGAGCCAGGCTCCAGCACTCTCTGCAGCCAGATACCTGGACACCTACCTGTTTCTGTTCCACCTCAGTCTGGGTCGACACTGATTTTTGAAGGAGTCTTTGCTACGAGTTACAGCCATACTTATCCCTGGCCACAGCACCTACTGGACAAAAAAATTAGAAAAAGTGCAGTGGCGTGTGCGGCTGGCTGCCGCCAAGTGAGAGCATGAGAGAAAACCAGAGAATACGGGCTTCCCACTGAAATGGAAGCCCCCGTGAGCTGCGGCTGCCTTTTTAAATCTGCCGCTGGTGATGTAGGGATCATAAGCAGCAGGCCCGTGAAAAAATGGCTCTGCCGATCCTCGCAGCATGCCTAGGGATCGCCAGGGTCCTGGCAGTTCCTGTCACCTGAAAAGGAGAGCAGTGGATGCCTTCCAAGGCTCCTGGTCTCGGCGCAGTCCCAAGAGAGCTTTCCGCTGAAAAGAATAGAATAGAATAGAATAGAATAGAATAGAATAGAATAGAATAGAATAGAATAGAATAGAATAGAATAGAATAGAATAGAATAGAATAGAATAGAATAGAATAGAATAGAATAGAATTAAAGAGGTTGGAAAAGACCTTTGAGATCACCAAGTCCAACCTATCGTCCAACACTATCTAATCAACTAAACCATGGCAATCCATCCAGTCTCTTCTTAAACACCTCAAGAGATGGCAACTCTACCACCTCCACGGGCAGCCCATTCCAATGGCCAATCGTTCTTTTTATGAAGTACCTCTTCCTAACATCCAGCCTAAACTTCCCTGGTGCAGCTTGAGACGGTGTCTTCTTGTCCTGGTGCTGGTTGCCTGGGAGAAGAGACCAACCTCCGGCTGGCTACAACCTCCTTTCAGGTAGTTGTAGAGAGCAATGAGGTCACCCCTGAGCCTCCTCTTCTCCAGGCTAAGCAACACCAGCTCCCTCATCCTCTCCTCATAGGGCTTGTGTTCCAAACCCCTCACCAACTTTGTTGCCCTTCTCTGGACATGCTCCAGCAAGTCAACATCCTTCCTAAACTGAGGGGCCCAGAACTGGACACAGTACTCAAGGCGTGGCCTAACCAGTGCAGTGTACAGCAGCAGGATGACCTCCCTGCTCCAGCTGGCCACACTGTTCCTGATGCAGGCCAGGATGCCATTGGCTTTCTTGGCCACCTGGGCACACTGCCGGCTCATGTTCAGCCTACTATCAACCAGTACCCCCAGGTCCCTTTCTGCCAGGTTGCTCTCCAGCCACTCTGACCCCAGCCTGTAGCACTGCATGGGGTCGTTGTGGCCAATGTGCAGAACCCGGCACTTGGATGTGTTAAATCTCATGCCGTTAGATTCTGCCCATCTGTTCAGCCTGTCGAGGTCCCTCTGCAAAGCCTCTCTACCCTCCAGATCAACACCTGCCCCCTGCTTGGTGTCATCTGCAAATTTACTGGTGATGGACTCAATGCCCTCATTCAGATCATCAATAAAGATGTTAAAGAGCATGGGGCCCAGCACTGATTCTTGGGGACACCACTAGTGACTGGCCACCAGCTGGATGTGGCACCATTCACCACCACTCTCTGGGCTTGGCCCTCCAGCTAGTTCCTAACCCAACACAGTGTGCTCCTGTCCAAGCCATGGGCTGCCAGCTTGGCCAGGACTTTGCTGTGGGGGACTGTGTCAAAGGCCTTGCTGAGGTCCAGGTAGACTACAACCACAGGCCTCCCCACATCCACCAGGCGGGTCACCTGATCGTAGAAGGAGATCAGGTTGGTCAGGCAGGACCTGCCCCTCCTAAATCCATGCTGGCTAGGCCTGAGCCCCTGGCCATCCTGTAAGTGCTGTGTGATTGCACTCAAGATGACCTGTTCCATAATCTAGCCTGGCACTGAGGTCAGGCTGACAGGTCTGTAATTCCCTGGCTCATCCAACCAGCTCTTCTTGTGGATGGGCACCACGCTGACCAGCTTCCAGTCTTCTGGGACCTCTCCAGTGAGCCAGCACTGTTGAAAAATGATGGAGAGTGGCTTGGCCAGCTCACCTGCCAGCTCTCTGAGTACCCTACGATGGATCCTTCACAGTACATAAATATACCATTCGGACAATCTTAGGCTCTTCAGTTCACTCTGGCAGCCACCATTTGGTTCTGCCTGTAGTATGCTTCATTCTGTTTTGCATCCAATTTGTTTTCTGTACAGGCTTACAAAAAACTTTCCTTCCTTTGGGCCTTTCCTCTGGAGACAAAACTGAGCGCACAAGGTACCAGGTAATGAATAGACTCTGAAACTAGTTATTTATGTCCTTTAAATGAAAACACTGCAGAGAAGCATTAACCATGTATGTTAATGGCTTGGACAGGGTTCATTTTTGTAGCACTTAATGGTTTCTAAGTGCTATGCTAAGAAATCTGAGAAAGATAAGGTGATGGAGTGTACAGTCTCATTTTGAGGGCCTTTGTACAAAAGAAAGACAACAAAGCTAACTAGAGAAAAATTAGCTATATTAAAGCTAAAGAAGAGATCAGTATATTTTCCTGGGCCACCTATGAATTTCTCCAGGATCCCAGGAACCATCAACTGAGCCATAATAATTGATAGTCCTGTCATAAGCTAAAAAGAGCATATAATGTCTACTTAGAGGTTCTGGTGTTATACAGTGCACTTACTCACTTTGTAACCTTCAAGATAGTCCTCCCATCATTGTTACCTTATTTAAAGCCTTATATAGTTTAGCTTCAGCTTCCTGCCAATAAGTAACTTTATGTTTTCTCTGCCTCCTTAAATAACATTTAATATTGTTTATGTTCTTAAAAACTATGATCATCCCACTTGCAAACTTTTTTTAACAAGCAAAATAGATCATAACCTCCTGTTTTATATCTCAGGAAAAATAATTCTATCTGTTAGTAATTCTTACAGCTGGTCCTTCTCATTTTTATTTTTTTTAACATCTATTTAGAACTGAAGATGCCAGAATCAAACCCCACTTTGGTCATATAAGGAAATACTTTTTTTTTTTTTAATGTGAGGTTGCATTTTCATTCATAAATAGGGCTTACTTCTTGGATAACAATGTCACACAGAAAGCTTGTGTTAGGCTGACTTTCCTAATGACCACAAGTCTCCTGCAAGCCATTGTTTTCAGAAATAATGTTACTATACAGATAGCATAGCTGATAATTCGTTGATTTTGTGTGCATCTGTAGTGGGACAAAAGACTTCTCCTCCTGTAAACTGCTTCCTAGATAACTTGATGTAGTGTATTATAAATTTTCCCTATTACTGAACACATGCATCATCTCCAAATAAGGTGCAAAGAGTATACTCTTTCATGTCATTGTCAACAATAATTAAGGAATGGTGAAGAACCAATACACCAAAATCTTACAAAATGTCATATATTTAGATTAGGACACAATTGTTTTAGTCATTTTTTAATCCATGCAAGTAGTGTAATTTTATATTCCTCTTTTGCTTCTTTTATCCGTTCTGCTTTGTTATCTTGAACTGTGAATAGCCAGATTAAAGAACTATATGATTTATGCATTCATGTACACAGTAAGCTGAAAATCAAAATCAAGTAGATGATTACATGAAATTTCATTCAGATTGAGAGCCAAATATGCAGACAATTTTTGCAGAACAGTGTTCATGGCATGTAAATCAAAGCTGAGTACTGCAAATCATGCTACAAAATGAGGTTTATTTTTTATATGAAGTTGTTTTTGCAAATGTTATTTAACTGAGTGGAATCTCAAATACTGATACTCTGTTCATAACTACATGTAACTTCTCAATGACACTTTACACCTGAAGTTTATTTTGCTTAAACAAAACATTTGTGAAATAAGTCTATCTTAGAAAGTAAATTTAATGCTGCATTCCCTTTTAATATTAGAGATTCACAGGAAGAGAGAATATTAAGAGAAATTAAATTTACAGAGAAATTGTCAACACATGCAGTCATTCAAACCCAATTGAAAACATACTTGAATAATTTTTAAGAACAAGTAGTAGAGAAAATTCTTGTATAAAACCTCTGACAGAGTCAATCAATAAAGCTTGCAACACCACATGAGCACCTGAAGTTGAGCACCTGGACTGAGACCCTGTTGGTCTATCCATCACAGTATGGACTTCTACAGGAGCAGTCCCTTTTATGGTGTGGAATTCTCCATGGGCTGCAGACAGGATTCTGCTCCACCATTGCTTTCCATGAGCTGCAACAGTTCAGGCTGCCATCTTGCCACAGGCTGAAATGGAATCATTATTCCAGCACATCTCCCTCACTCTTTCCTCACTGACTTTTGTGTCTGTTGTGGTTTTGAGGCTGGGTGCCTTTAAAAACCATAAAGTACAGACCTCCAGAGACTACAGAAGTCCAGGAGGTGAACAGCAAATCGTAATCTTTTGTATTTCATTCCCATGAGCCCTGCATCCCTATAAACCCAAGCATTTCTGCTTGTTCTGCCCTTTTCCCTCTCTCTCTGCTCCCAGGAGGACATACATGGTGTTATCTCCTTGTAGGAGAGTGAGGCCTGGTTCAGTCTTGACAATGCTGTCAATTGGGACTTGCAGCTGCCAAGCCAAATTTTTGCTGTGTCACATGGGTTTGGTCATGGGGGATGCAGAGAGGCCTCATAATGGGGGACATTTGAGGCCTGAAGTTTAGGCCTAAGTGGAGGAGGTTTTTGAAAAAAATTTTGGGTTTAAAGGCATTGTTGTAAACCCAGGTTGAGGCTGAGGCTGAGCATGAATTAGGGTATTTTGTCATTTCTGTGCAGCACGCCGTTGCCGGGCTGTTTCTGCTCGACTGCTGCGGCTTTTCATTCCGCGCTGAGAGGTCTTTTTGTTTGCTTTCTGCGGAGCGACAATGCTTCATGCCTTCTCAAACCTGCCGGCAACGCACGGTTTGCTCGCTGGAAATCTGCTGCAAAGCGGGGACGCCAACACAAAGAAACCGTCAACGGCACTGCGCAAAAACCCTCTGGTCGGGCGGCTCTGGCCCATTTATTTTATTGCCAGGTGAGTTAAGTTTGGGGACCGACGGTTCTCGATGTCTTTAGAAGCTACGACAATGCTCTTCTCTTTACAAAGGCTGAGCATCATAAGATCACCGGATTCGCTCCGCGCAGCAAGAATATCACGGGTGTATGATCCATCCGGAATGGCGATTGGGCTGTTGGTTGCAACTGATGGCTTTGTCCCCTGACACTATCTCAATTGAGCTGAGCGCTAAAGCCCACATTTTCCAGTAGAAGACATAAAAAAGGTGAAAGTTAGAAAGTTAATGACTCAATCCAGTGACCTTACAGCGACACATTTCTCATTGATTTAATGTCCCCGGCTTTCAAACTCAGTGAAATTTGAAGCGATGGAACTTTTCGAGTGAAGGATAATTTTGGGCGCCCGCCG
>JAWKAJ010000239.1:0-20843 GCA_033816785.1 Picus viridis
AGGGATTCCATTGTTTCACAGAGAACGCCCCATTGTTTCACAGAGAACGCCCCATTGTTTCACAGAGAACGCCCCATTGTTTCACAGAGAACGCCCCATTGTTTCACAGAGAACGCCCCATTGTTTCACAGAGAACGCCCCATTGTTTCACAGAGAACGCCCCATTGTTTCACAGCCTCTGTTCAGAAGGTCATCCATTCAAGTAAAAACAACCAAACACCCAAACCAATGAATATTTAACACACGGAAAGGAAAACAAGGGATATTACTTAATTCTTGCTTGTGCCCACACTGACCTGCACACTCAAAACACAGATTCTAAAATTTATCGTGCTTTTAGGAATTTCCCCTGCCTCCACAGGGACCATCCTACAATATCTGAAGTTCCTAATGGATGCCCCTGATCCCATACACTTTACCCTTTTCACATTTCATATAATGCAATGCAGTACCACCTTTGTACAAGATACAGAACACATAACAAACACAATTACAACAGCAATGATCGGTCCTAAATCACAATTATTGGCCACGCACCCATTCACAACTTGCGCTTCGTCCGTCTCTGGCCGTGCTCCTCGCGGAGAGACGGAACCGCAGATCGGGACTCCCTCTCGCTTCGTAGATATGTTCTACGTCTCAGTCATGCCCACGCTCACCCGCACACTCAAAACATCAACAAGGCATCAAGTATTTAATGTTCTGTGAGGAACTTCCCCTGATTCCACACAAACTTTCCTACAATTCATTAAGTTCTTAAAAGATCCCTTTGTTTCACAGCAGAAAATTGCACCCTTTGTTTCACAGCAGAAAATTGCACCCTTTGTTTCACAGCAGAAAATTGCACCCTTTGTTTCACAGCAGAAAATTGCACCCTTTGTTTCACAGCAGAAAATTGCACCCTTTGTTTCACAGCAGAAAATTGCACCCTTTGTTTCACAGCAGAAAATTGCACCCTTTGTTTCACAGCAGAAAATTGCACCCTTTGTTTCACAGCAGAAAATTGCACCCTTTGTTTCACAGCAGAAAATTGCACCCTTTGTTTCACAGCAGAAAAATTGCACCCTTTGTTTCACAGCAGAAAATTGCACCCTTTGTTTCACAGCAGAAAATTGCACCCTTTGTTTCACCTTTTGTTTCAGCAGAAAATTGCACCCTTTGTTTCACAGCAGAAAATTGCACCCTTTGTTTCACAGCAGAAAATTGCACCCTTTGTTTCACAGCAGAAAATTGCACCCTTTGTTTCACAGCAGAAAAACCCTTTGTTTGCACCCTTTGTTTCACAGCAGAAAATTGCACCCTTTGTTTCACAGCAGAAAATTGCACCCTTTGTTTCACAGCAGAAAAATTGCACCCTTTGTTTCACAGCAGAAAATTGCACCCTTTGTTTCACAGCAGAAAATTGCACCCTTTGTTTCACAGCAGAAAATTGCACCCTTTGTTTCACAGCAGAAAATTGCACCCTTTGTTTCACAGCAGAAAATTGCACCCTTTGTTTCACAGCAGAAAATTGCACCCTTTGTTTCACAGCAGAAAATTGCACCCTTTGTTTCACAGCAGAAAATTGCACCCTTTGTTTCACAGCAGAAAATTGCACCCTTTGTTTCACAGCAGAAAATTGCACCCTTTGTTTCACAGCAGAAAATTGCACCCTTTGTTTCACAGCAGAAAATTGCACCCTTTGTTTCACAGCAGAAAATTGCACCCTTTGTTTCACAGCAGAAAATTGCACCCTTTGTTTCACAGCAGAAAATTGCACCCTTTGTTTCACAGCAGAAAATTGCACCCTTTGTTTCACAGCAGAAAATTGCACCCTTTGTTTCACAGCAGAAAATTGCACCCTTTGTTTCACAGCAGAAAATTGCACCCTTTGTTTCACAGCAGAAAATTGCACCCTTTGTTTCACAGCAGAAAATTGCACCCTTTGTTTCACAGCAGAAAATTGCACCCTTTGTTTCACAGCAGAAAATTGCACCCTTTGTTTCACAGCAGAAAATTGCACCCTTTGTTTCACAGCAGAAAATTGCACCCTTTGTTTCACAGCAGAAAATTGCACCCTTTGTTTCACAGCAGAAAATTGCACCCTTTGTTTCACAGCAGAAAATTGCACCCTTTGTTTCACAGCAGAAAATTGCACCCTTTGTTTCACAGCAGAAAATTGCACCCTTTGTTTCACAGCAGAAAATTGCACCCTTTGTTTCACAGCAGAAAATTGCACCCTTTGTTTCACAGCAGAAAATTGCACCCTTTGTTTCACAGCAGAAAATTGCACCCTTTGTTTCACAGCAGAAAATTGCACCCTTTGTTTCACAGCAGAAAATTGCACCCTTTGTTTCACAGCAGAAAATTGCACCCTTTGTTTCACAGCAGAAAATTGCACCCTTTGTTTCACAGCAGAAAATTGCACCCTTTGTTTCACAGCAGAAAATTGCACCCTTTGTTTCACAGCAGAAAATTGCACCCTTTGTTTCACAGCAGAAAATTGCACCCTTTGTTTCACAGCAGAAAATTGCACCCTTTGTTTCACAGCAGAAAATTGCACCCTTTGTTTCACAGCAGAAAATTGCACCCTTTGTTTCACAGCAGAAAATTGCACCCTTTGTTTCACAGCAGAAAATTGCACCCTTTGTTTCACAGCAGAAAATTGCACCCTTTGTTTCACAGCAGAAAATTGCACCCTTTGTTTCACAGCAGAAAATTGCACCCTTTGTTTCACAGCAGAAAATTGCACCCTTTGTTTCACAGCAGAAAATTGCACCCTTTGTTTCACAGCAGAAAATTGCACCCTTTGTTTCACAGCAGAAAATTGCACCCTTTGTTTCACAGCAGAAAATTGCACCCTTTGTTTCACAGCAGAAAATTGCACCCTTTGTTTCACAGCAGAAAATTGCACCCTTTGTTTCACAGCCTCTGTTCAGAAGGTCATCCATTCAAGTAAAAGCAAACACCCAAAACAATGAATCTTTAAAAACCCACAACACAGAGGAAGGAAAAAAAGAGATATTTACCAAGTCTCACTTGTGCCCACACTAACCTGCACCCTCAAAACACTGATTCTAAAATTTATCGTGCTTTCAGGAATTTCCCCTGCCTCCACACACACCATTCTACAATTTATTAAGTTCCAATTCCCAGCGAGCGCAACGGCACCAATTCCCAAGCGCAACGGCACCAATTCCCAGCGAGCGCAACGGCACCAATTCCCAGCGAGCGCAACGGCACCAATTCCCAGCGAGCGCAACGGCACCAATTCCCAGCGAGCGCAACGGCACCAATTCCCAGCGAGCGCAACGGCACCAATTCCCAGCGAGCGCAACGGCACCAATTCCCAGCGAGCGCAACGGCACCAATTCCCAGCGAGCGCAACGGCACCAATTCCCAGCGAGCGCAACGGCAGCTGCCTCAGAGAGCTGCACCAAGCCACCCCCTAAACTAAAAATCAAATTTAAAAAAAGCTCTCCTCTCTATATAGATTGTGAAGAATGGTACTAATTGTCTTGTATAAAGGCTTCAAAATCACCCCCACTGGATCTCCACTATTACATGCAACAGCCTCTGGAATGGAAAAGCAAGTTCTAAGTAGAGCACAAAAGATTTTGAGAATAGACCTATCAAAGTTGTATCAATTAAAAACAGGGGACTCTGTGTATATCGGGGGGCATTTGTCATCCTTTATTTCTTTTTTCATTTCTTGTGGACTTATTCATTCTTTGTTTTTAACTTGAATGGAAAGCCCTCTGAACAGAGGCCAGCAAAGCTGCTTCCCCCATGCACAAGGGCAACAGAAGCCCCTAACTGGTCTGTTACTACACCTTTTAAGGGGTTCTGATGACATCTGAGGTAGGTCTGGGGGCATGAAAGGAGAAATTGGGGTGATATGGAGGGATGTGGGGAACCTCTAGAGGGCCCCAAGACACTCTCTTAGTTGGACATTCAGGGTTACTTGCAGCCAGCACCTCGAGCCGAGCCGCGCCGAGCCGGAGGGAGCCGAGCCGCGCCGAGCCGGAGGGAGCCGAGCCGCGCCGAGCCGGAGGGAGCCGAGCCGCGCCGAGCCGGAGGGAGCCGAGCCGCGCCGAGCCGGAGGGAGCCGAGCCGCGCCGAGCCGGAGGGAGCCGAGCCGCGCCGAGCCGGAGGGAGCCGAGCCGCGCCGAGCCGGAGGGAGCCGAGCCGCGCCGAGCCGGAGGGAGCCGAGCCGCGCCGAGCCGGAGGGAGCCGAGCCGCGCCGAGCCGGAGGGAGCCGAGCCGCGCCGAGCCGGAGGGAGCCGAGCCGCGCCGAGCCGGAGGGAGCCGAGCCGCGCCGAGCCGGAGGGAGCCGAGCCGCGCCGAGCCGGAGGGAGCCGAGCCGCGCCGAGCCGGAGGAGCCGAGCCGCGCCGAGCCGGAGGGAGCCGAGCCGCGCCGAGCCGGAGGGAGCCGAGCCGCGCCGAGCCGGAGGGAGCCGAGCCGCGCCGAGCCGGAGGGAGCCGAGCCGCGCCGAGCCGGAGGGAGCCGAGCCGCGCCGAGCCGGAGGGAGCCGAGCCGCGCCGAGCCGGAGGGAGCCGAGCCGCGCCGAGCCGGAGGGAGCCGAGCCGCGCCGAGCCGGAGGGAGCCGAGCCGCGCCGAGCCGGAGGGAGCCGAGCCGCGCCGAGCCGGAGGGAGCCGAGCCGCGCCGAGCCGGAGGGAGCCGAGCCGCGCCGAGCCGGAGGGAGCCGAGCCGCGCCGAGCCGGAGGGAGCCGAGCCGAGCCGAGCCGCGCCGAGCCGGAGGGAGGAGCCGCGCCGAGCCGGAGGGAGCCGGAGGGAGCCCCTTAGGAGGGGTGGCAACACTGACCGGTTTCAGGGTGTCTCTTGCCACTGTGCATGGGAAGGAGCTCAGCCAGCCTCTATTCAGCAGGTTTTTCCTTTCAAATAATAAAAAAAAAAAACCACCAACAAAAAACACCCAACAACCAAACACCACAAACCAACCACACAACCAAACAAGACACACCCAAACCAATGAATATTAAAAAACTCTACAACACACAAAGGAACATCCATTTTTTGTGTATTACAGATACACACAATATCCTTACATATTTCAGAACCCCATGTAGCTGGTTTCAAAGCCTCTTAATACCACATGTCTACACCTACTTAAACAAGACAACTAGGGAGTTGGAGGAGGGGGACCAGGGTTAACCATCCTCCCAGGGGTCTTAATGCCCTCCAAGAACATGTAGGCATTTCAAAAGAACCAAGCTGATACAGAAGAGACCCAGAGAGCAGAAGAGGCTGGCACTTACCTGGAGGGGAGTCCAAGGAAACCAGAAAAAAGCTGAGCAAAGAGCCATCCTCAGCAGAGCCGTACCCCACCGAGGGAGCTGAGCCCCACCGACCTGACTCTGAAGTAGCCTGGCTTGACGGAGCCACCATCCTTTGAGAGATAGGAAATTCTCCTGCTTTGCTGACCGGTCCTAAACACACAATTACTAGCCACACTCCCATTCACACCTTTCGCTTCGTCCGTCTCTGGCCGTGCTCCTCGCAGAGAGACGGAACCACAGATCGGGACTCCCTCTCGCTTCGCAGATGTTTTCTACGTGTCAGACGTGCCCACACTCACCCGCACACTCAAAACATCAGCAAGGATTCTAACATTTTCGAGGCTTGCGGGAACTTCCCTGCTTCCACACTGACAATCCTACATTGCATAAGTCCTTAAGTGACCCCCATCATCCCTCACACGTTGCCACTTTTCCCCTTTTTACGTTTCACATAATACTTCACAGCACCACCTTTTTGCAAGGTATAGAACACAACAAATGTCACTACAATAACAATGGCTGTCCTAAACATTCCATTACTGGCCACGCACCCATTCACAACTTGCGCTTTGTCCGTCTCTGGCCGTGCTCCTCGCGGAGAGACGGAACCGCAGATCGGGACTCCCTCTCGCTTCGTAGATATTTTCTACGTCTCAGTCGTGCCCACACTCACCCGCATACTCAAAACATCCACGAGGCATCAAGCATTTAATGTTCTGTGAGGAACTTCCCCCCACACAAACTTTCCACACATTACTTTCCTACAATTCATCCCTTAGTTTCACAGAAAATGCACCCTTAGTTTCACAGAAAATGCACCCTTAGTTTCACAGAAAATGCACCCTTAGTTTCACAGAAAATGCACCCTTAGTTTCACAGAAAATGCACCCTTAGTTTCACAGAAAATGCACCCTTAGTTTCACAGAAAATGCACCCTTAGTTTCACAGAAAATGCACCCTTAGTTTCACAGAAAATGCACCCTTAGTTTCACAGAAAATGCACCCTTAGTTTCACAGAAAATGCACCCTTAGTTTCACAGAAAATGCACCCTTAGTTTCACAGAAAATGCACCCTTAGTTTCACAGAAAATGCACCCTTAGTTTCACAGAAAATGCACCCTTAGTTTCACAGAAAATGCACCCTTAGTTTCACAGAAAATGCACCCTTAGTTTCACAGAAAATGCACCCTTAGTTTCACAGAAAATGCACCCTTAGTTTCACAGAAAATGCACCCTTAGTTTCACAGAAAATGCACCCTTAGTTTCACAGAAAATGCACCCTTAGTTTCACAGAAAATGCACCCTTAGTTTCACAGAAAATGCACCCTTAGTTTCACAGAAAATGCACCCTTAGTTTCACAGAAAATGCACCCTTAGTTTCACAGAAAAGGCACCCTTAGTTTCACAGAAAATGCACCCTTAGTTTCACAGAAAATGCACCCTTAGTTTCACAGAAAATGCACCCTTAGTTTCACAGAAAATGCACCCTTAGTTTCACAGAAAATGCACCCTTAGTTTCACAGAAAATGCACCCTTAGTTTCACAGAAAATGCACCCTTAGTTTCACAGAAAATGCACCCTTAGTTTCACAGAAAATGCACCCTTAGTTTCACAGAAAATGCACCCTTAGTTTCACAGAAAATGCACCCTTAGTTTCACAGAAAATGCACTCTTAGTTTCACACCCTCTGTTCAGAAGGTTTTCCTTTCAAGTAAAAACAAACACCCAAACCAATGACTCTTTAAAAACCCTACAACACACAGGAAGGGGGAAAAAAAAAAAAAAAAAAAAGAGATATTTCCCAAGTCTCACTCGTGCCAACACTGACCCTCACACTCAAAACATTGATTCTAAATTTTATCGTGCTGTTAGGAATTTCCCCCGCCTCCACACGGACCATCATACAATATCTAAAGTTCTTGAGGGATCATCCTGATCCCATACACTTTGCCCTTTTTACATTTCATATAATGCAACGCAGTACCACCTTCATAGAGGATAGAGATCACATAACAAACACAATTACAACAGCAATGGCCGCTCCGAAATGACAATTATTGGCCACGCACCCATTCACAACTTGCGCTTCATCCGTCTCTGGCCGTGGTCCTCGCGGAGAGACGGAACCGCAGATCGGGACTCCCTCTCGCTTCGTAGATATTTTCTACATCTCAGACATGCCCACGCTCACCCGCACACTCAACATAGCAACAGAGCGTCAAACATTTAAAGTTCTGTGAGAAACTTCCCCTGATTCCACACAAACCTTTCTACAATTCATTAAGTTCTTAAGGGATTTGTTTCACAGAATGCGCCCCATTGTTTCACAGCCTCTGTTCAGGTTTTCCATTCAAGTAAAAACAACCAAACACCCAAACCAATGAATATTTAAAACCCCTACAACACACAGAAAAAAAAAAAAAAAAGGGATATTTTCTACTACTCGCTCGTGCCCACACTGACCTGCACACTGAAAACACTGATTCCAAAATTTATCATGCTTTCAGGAATTTCCCCTGCCTGCACACACACCATTCTACAATTTATTAAGTTCTTAGGGGATGCATTCCCAGCAAGCGCAACGGCACAAGTTCCCAGCGAGGGCAACGGCACAACGGGAGCGGCTGCAGAGCGCCACACCAAGCCACCCCTAAGCTGAAAATCCAATTTAAAAAAAGCTCTTCTCTCTATATAGATTGTGAAGAATGGTACTAATTGTCTTGTAAAAAGGCTTCGAACCCACTCCCACTGAATCTTCTCTATTAGGTGCAACAGCCTCTGGAATGGAAAAGCAAATACTAAGTAGAGCACAACAGATTTTGAGAATAGACCTATCAAAGTTGTATCAATTAAAAACAGGGGACTCTTTGTGTGTATCGGGGGGACATTTGTCATCCTTTATTTCTTTTTTCTTTTGTTGTGGACTTATTTGTTCGTTGTTTTTAACTCGAATGGAAAGCCCTCTGAACAGAGCCCAGCAAAGCTGCTTCCCCCATGCACAAGGGCAACAGAAGCCCCTAACTGGTCTATTAATACACCTTTTAAGGGGTGCTGATGACATCTGAAGTGGGTCTGGGGGTATGAAAGGAGAAATTGGGGTGATATGGAGGGATGTGGGGAACCTCTAGAGGGCCCTTAAAGACTCTTTTAGTTGGATATTCAGGGTTACTTGCAGCCAACACCACGAACAACTACTACTACAGCACGCCGAGCCGCGCCCAGCCGAGCCGCAGGCAGCCAAGCCGCGCCCAGCCGAGCCACGCCCAGCCATCTACTATGGCACCTGCCACCAATCACTACCACCACCAACTACTATGGCACCCGCCACCGGCCACCACCACCAACTACAGTGACTGCCACCAGCTACCCACAGCTGACCCTAACCATCCAACTAAAACACCAAGAGGAGACCCTCCATTGACATGCAAATGCCCCTAAATTGCCTTGGGGTAGCCCCAGACCCATCACAGAGGCAAACAGAGCCCCTTAGGAGGGGTGGCAACACTGACCTGTTTGGGGGAGTCTCTTGCTACTGTGCATGGGAAGGAGCTCAGCCAGCCTCTGTTCAGGGGGTTTTCCATTCAAATAAAAAAACCACACAACACCAAAACCACAAACACAGCACACAGCCAAAACAATCAATATTAAAAACCCTACAACACAAAGGAAAATCCATTACAGATTATTACAGATACACAAGTTTACATATTTCAGAACCCCATGTAGCTGATGTCAAAGCCTCTTTTCAGATTAATACCACACTTCTACACCTAGTTAAACGAGAGAGCGCTACGAAGTTGGAGGAGGGGGTCAGGGTTAGACAGCCACGGCAACAACAATTCACAGGGAGCCACACCAGCCCTGAAGACTAAAAATGCCATTAAAAAGCGCTCTCCTCTCTATATAAATAGTCAGGAATGGTATTGCTGGCTATGCAAAAAGGCTTCGAAATCAGCCCCACTGGATCTCTTCTATTGATGCCAAGGCTAGAGTAGAGCACAACAGATTTTGAAAGCAAACCTATAGAAGGTCTATCAATTTAAAACAGGTGACCTTCCATTGTGTTTATCAGGAGGCATTTATCATCCTTTATTTATATTGGTTTTTTTTGTGGAATTATTTGTTCTTAGTTTCTTTGTTTTTAATTTGAATGGAAAGCTCTCTGAACAGAACCTAGCAAAGCTTCTTCCCCAATGCACAACGGCAAGAGAAGCCCCTAACTGGGCTGTTAACACGCCTTTAAGGGGTTCTGATGACATCTGAGGTGGGTCTGGGGGTATCAGAGGAGAATTTGGGGGCATATGGAGGGATGTGGGGAGCCTCTACGGGGCCCCAGAAGCATCTTTTAGTTGGACATTTAAGGTTAGTTGGAGCCAGTAACTACTATGGTGCCTGCCGCCAGCTACCACCACCACCACGGCACCCGCCACCAGCGTCCAAGAACATGGAGGCATTTCAAACATTCCAAGCTGATGCAGAAGAACCCCAGAGAGCAGAAGAGGCTGGCACTTACCTGGAGGGGAGTCCAAGGAAGCCAGAAAAAAGCTGAGCAAAGAGCCATCCTCAGCAGAGCCGGGTGCCACCAAGGGGAGCTGAGGCCCACTGAGTCCAGTCTCAAGTAGCCTGGCTTGACAGAGCCACCATCCTTCTGGGGAAAGGAAATTGTTTCACTTTGCTGACCCATCCTAAACATACAGTTTTCACTTCATGTGTCTCTGACCATGCTTGTCACAGAAGCACAGATCAGGACTCCAACTCACTTTGTAGATTTTGTTCCTACATCTCAATTGTGCCCACACTCAGCTGCATACTCCAAACAAAGTTTTTGAGGAACTTCCCCTGGTTCCACACAGACAAGGCTACAACACGTTAAGTTCTTGGGGGATCCCCCTGATCCCATACACTTTGCCCCAGTTGCCACTTTGTATCATGTAACACTACCGCCTTTTCATCATACAGAGTACACAACAAAAAACCCTACGACACACACAAAAGAAAATCCACTCTGTATTACAGAAGCACACTGTATACTTATAGATTTCAGAACCCCACGTAGCTCATTTCAAAGCCTCCTTTCATACAAATTAATACTATTCTTCTACATCTACTTGAACAGGAGAGCTATGGAGTTGGACTGATTGGGACTCCCTCTTCCTTCATAGATTTTTTTCTGTGTCTCAATCGTGCACACGCAGCCACACACTCTAAACAAACAAGGTTTCTAACATTAAGTTCCTTTGGGAACTATCCCTGGTTCCCCACAAACAATGCCTACGATACCTTAAGTTCTTGGAGGATCCCACAGATCCCATACTCTTAAAATACAAATAACGCCTCTAATACTTCAAGTTAAACAGTACCTGTAATAAAGGAACAATAAAAGAAACAATGTTTATAATACCTTTGGAAACCCCTGGTTCCAACCCAAGAGCTCTTCCACCTCAGACAGCAATTTGCCTCTCCCATGTAAAGGGTCCCATTATAGCTTGTGCATTGCCCCTTTCCTTTTAAAGCATACATTTTTCTGCTTGGTGGCCCGTGTCTGTTCCTGCACTGACCTGAAAGAGTGTAAGGAGCTCTGCCCAAGAAGCCTCAGAGGGGGCACCCAGAGAGATCCTGTTCCTCAGCAGGTCCCGTTCCTCTGCAGGTCCCACAGCCAGAGGGGTGCTCTGCTGCAGTAACCAGAAAATGATCTGTGGAAAAAGACAAACTCCACAACTCAAGTAAGTTATGGAGTTTTATATGCTTTATTGCAGGGCTAGACAGAGGTGGGATCTCTCATCAAGCCCTGTGTGCCAAAGAACTTCACAAACTCGATTTATTTCTGTAATACAGGAAGTGGCACTGTTTTAGTGCCAGAAATCTGTTGCCTTTTTCCCTGTTTTCTGTGTGTTACTGCATATGTTTTTCATCTTCTTTTTTAATCAGCCACTTAGCTAACCATTGTGGTTCTATTGCTCCTTTGACACTCACAGCTTAAAATTCTAATTTTATATAAAAGGTTAATCTTTTCCCATGTTAATTCTTATTTTATGCAAAAAGGTTATTTTCCTCTATCAGGCTCAGCCAACCTCTGTTCAGAGGTTTTTCCATTCAGTTAAAAAACCAAACAACAAACTCAACACACTTTAAAAAGCCATACAACACAAAGGAAAAGCCACTCTCTGTATATTATATATAAATGTACAGTGTGTATCTATTTAAGAACCCCATGTACCCCATTTCAAAGCCTCCTTTCATACAAATTAATACTGTTGTAGTATAGATGTTTTAATTATTTTGAGCAATGCTTTCTGGACCAGATGTAAGCAGATGAAGTCATTTATTACATTATACAGCAAAGTTATATAGTCTATCAGAAGGAACACATGTCCCATCTCAATTGGTCATTTTCTAGTGGCATACAATAGGTCATAATAACAAAACAGTATTTTTAAACACATCCAACCAGATTCTGCCCAGTTTCTCACCTTCGGTTCCAAAGTGTTTACATTACATAAAAGCATAAAATTGCAATCACAAAAAAGGTCACACCTTAGGCCAATATCCCTGTGACTCACAGACCAGCAGCACCTGAGAGAAAAAGGGAACTGCAGAACACTGCACAACTGCTAGATGACATCAGGCTCTGTATTTGCCCTCCTTCACTGAAAATCCACCTTGTTACTTCATATGATAGGGTACCTCTTTATCCCTGCTTGGCAATTTCACTAAGCTGTACCCATGTGATCACACTCTCAAAGACAAAACATAGCTTTCTCTAACTGAAGCAAAGGCACATCTTCCCTATAATCTAAAGCTATCTAAAAACACCCTCTTCCCACATCTCCCCCTTTCTGTGTACTAATAGAACAACACTTTTGATGGACCTTTCTAAAATTCTTTACATACATAGAAGCATGCAAGTTAAAACTAACTATAAAGCAAAAGCTACAGTTCCATAAACATAGCATGTCTAAGACTGATGTAACCCATAAGAGACAATGCTTAGGTTGAGCTAATTAGAACATTCTAACAGAACTGACATAATATATGGTTAAAGATAACAAAACTCCCAGCTACATCTCAGCAAAGTTCACATTACTTTCCACTTACCTTACAAGGTCCAAACACAAACAGAACAGTTGCTTCTTTCAGACAAAGTTTCACCCCACTTACTCACTTCAAAGAACTTACTACTTTGTTACCTGCCTAATCTCTCAAAGAACAACATAGATGTTACTAGTTCAAGTTTTCACACTTCACTCCTCTTACTGAGATGACTTGATTAAGCCCGAATACATCGTACACAGGGATCCAGACACAATGATGTACACACACAACAAACCCTATCCTCACCACTGTCTTTTACAATATGCTTTAAAGGCATGTTACATCATCACTTGCCCAAGACGCTCAAAAATCATAAGTTGTTTTATGTTAGCAAGATTCTCTTTATCCATAAAGACAAAGCTGGCCAGGCTCCATCTCCGTAAGTAAAGAAAATTCTTGCAGGTAAACAGCAAAAGTGAAAAGGCTTCTTTGCTGGGTCAAAGATGACACCTTGAATATCCATGGTTCTGCCCAATATAAAATTGGCCGTAACAATCCATCCTTACTCATCCGAACAATACTGATCTTTTGATACTTTGTTTTTGCTAGGGCACCGAGTCCTATTGATACTATCTTTGGCCCAATGTTGTTTGTTCTTTCAAATTTGTCCTAGCTAAAACATCCAGAATTCTTATATCCTCCATAAACTTTGATAAATAACACTTGATACCACATATAAAATGAAAGTTTGAGAACATAATATACTTTAGCCATTCTTTTTTTGTGATGTAACACCTGAATTGTCCCTTTTTTGTTTTTTATAACCTAAAACACAAATATATTTTGTATTATAATTAGACTTTATCTACCTAAAATTATGACAAACTGGTGAGTTAACATGTAAGTCCATGTCAACATATTCTCTAATCACACAACAATTAAGCAATCATGATATGTAGTGCTAATACACATAGGTTTTTGTTACATTCTTCTGATTGATGCTTTTGATCTCAGATTATCATAACAGACATTGTAATCTGTGTTAGGTAGGTCTGCTGATTTCCAGCTTCATGAAAAATGCTCTTTGTCCCATCCTCTTGATTCTTGTGCTGCTGTTGAGATGATTGCAGTACTGCGTTGCACAATTGATGTTTCCGGGTGTCGATGGGGGTTAGCTATTTCTTGCTGGTATTACTAAAACCTTAGTTATAAAATATGCATCCTTTTTGTGTTGTTTTCTTTTTTATATATATATAATCCTTATCTTAAAACAATTTTGAATACAAAGAAAACACCAACACCCCCCCGCCCCATTCTATAATATCCCTATATCAAACTCTTAATTTTAACATAGTTCTTTCAGTTCTGTAGAGATTTTTGGTGTTAGCATAAGTTATCAAATCAGTGTCTAAAAAGAAAATAAGTTAGAGCTCATTCAAAATGCCATGGCACAAAAAAAGAGAAAAGAAGGAGGTTTGAACTAAAAGAAAAAGTTCAAGTTTGAA
The DNA here is from genome assembly GCA_033816785.1 of Picus viridis. NCBI lineage: Eukaryota > Metazoa > Chordata > Aves > Piciformes > Picidae > Picus > Picus viridis. The sequence continues at coordinate 13,819 of JAWKAJ010000239.1, forward strand.
CTCGTAGAAAAATGAAAGTTTGAATTCATTACCAAATGCTTATACCTTACTATAATTACTGAATATTTAATACTTATAAATACTAAATACTTACTATTCATTATGCTTACTGGTAAAACTTAACTACTGAAAACATGAAAAAAACCAAATCTCTAAAACACATTACAATCAGAAATAATGAAGTAATCATTGTTGCTTTAAATCTGAACACAATTTTCATAGACTAGAGAGGTTATCGGAAACAGAAAGGGGGAAACGGAGGGGGGAGGTGGCTGGCTAGCAAAGGCACCATAGGTACAGAGAGAGGAGGGGAAAAAAAGGGGGGTGGGGAGGAGGCCACCGAATTCACAGCAGCTGCTCTTCCAGGCAGCCTCCAGGTCAAATGTAGGATTCCCTGAAAGCACAGAGAGTTCCATGGGAGGTGATAGCAACAATTTTGAGCTTCATTGATGGTTTTGAGCCTAAAACTTGAGGTGCTTGTAGCAGATGACATTGTTTCTTCTCCACTCCATACTGCTGGATGTTAGTGCACACAACTTACAGAAGCAGTTCTTAAGGTACACAAAAGTATCTAGCAATCAGTATTTCTTACAGGCTTCTAGGACAGTCATATTCTCCCAAGTCAAGCTTTTTTGCCTAAAATGTCCCTTCTGTCCACAATTAAAACACATTGGAAAAACTTTTAAGAGTTGGGGGTGGGGGTATCCAGCAGCACGGGGGGTAGCAGGCTGCTGTTGCTATTGGCCAGGCACCAGTGACTGCAGCTTCAGGGGTGCACGTGAACTTAGCGGCCATGGTGGGGAAGGAGGGCCTGGGGGTGTAGATGTCAGAGCAGCTTTGTTCTGGTGAAATGGCATTGATTACTATTGTAACAGCTTTATAATGCTCTGCTAATTGATCTAAAGAATCCTTAATTAGTCCCCATGTTGTAAGGGAAGACGTAACACTTTTGTTTACTTTTGTTGCCCCCCTGAACAACGCCATCCCTCCCCGCTCCCATGTCTTTTCATCGTACCTTGTTACAACCGGGGGGGGAAGGGTAAGTAATGACTCCCCGTATCAAGTTCTCTTCTTTTGTTATTTGATTAGCCATTACGTGCTCATCAAAAGGAGGCACCAACCCCCAATTACCTCAGTCGCTTACCTCTGTCCGGGGGTGACCATTTGTTGTAGTATAGATGTTTTAATTACCTCAAGCGATGCTTTCTAGACCAGATGTAAGCAGGCAAAGACATTTATTGCATTATACAGCAAAGTTACATAGTCAAAAGGCACATCTCAATTGGTCATTTTCTACTGGCATACATGTAATTAAGGCATACAATAGGTCATAATAACAAAACTATTTTAACACATCCAACCAAATTCTGCCCAGTTTCTCTCCTTCAGTTCCAAAGTGATCAAATTACTCTCAAAGACAAAACGTAGCCTTCTCTAACTCGAGCAAAGGCAAATCTTCCCTATAGTCTTCAAAAACCATCTTCCCACATAATACCATTCTTCTACATCTAGTTAAACAGGAGAGCTATTGAGTTGGATTGGTAGGGTCAAAGTCTGCTGGCCTCCTAGGGGTTTTAATCCCCTCCAAGAACCTTCAGGCATTTCAAAGGCACTAACCTGGTGTGGAGCCAAGCCACTAAAGGGTGCCCACAGAAACCAGTAAAAGCAGAGCAAAGAGCTGACATCAGCAGAGCCGGGAGGCAGCGAGGGAGCTGAGCCTTGCCGAGCCCAGTTGGAAGTAGCCGAGGTGGATAGAGCCTCTGTCCTTTTAGGGGAAGGAAATCCTGTCTTCACTGAGAGCACGAAGCCAACTCACCCTAAGACTAAAAATCCAACTAAATCTCTCCTGTTTATTCAGATGTTGAAGAAAGATTAATTGCTATGTGAAAAGGCTTTGAAATCACCTCCACTGTATCTCTATTACATACAAAGGCTTCTGGAATGTAAAAGCAAATTCTAGGGAGAGCAAAACAGGGTTTCAAAAAATACACAGAACATGTGTATTAATTAAAAACAGTGGACCTTCCTTTTGGTCTGTCATGACAACCGCCCGGTTGTCCTTCTTTGTTTCTGGTTGTTTTTTTTTTCCCTTTTTGTTTCTTTGTTTTCAATACAAATGTAAAAACCTTCAAAAGAGGGCCCAACTCAGCTGCTCCCCACACACAGGGGGAAGAGAAGCCCCTAACTGGTCAGTGTTGCCACTGTGTTTAAGGGAATCGGTTGGCACCTGAGGTGCACCTAGGGGTATCAAAGCGGAATTTGGGGGCACACAGAGGGATCAGGAGGGCCTCTGGAGAGTCTCCCAAAGGATCTTTTAGTTGGATATTTAGGGTTATTTGGACCCCCACCAAAGGAGACCCTCCACTGGCCCCCACATGCCTCTATATGCCCCTACATCCCCCTTGACTTCCCATTCAAATTAAAAAACTAAAAATAAAACCAGTGGTGTTTCCTCTGTATGTCTTGTGGTTTTTTTTAATTTATAAGTAAAAGTAATTTCAAAGCCTTTTTGCATACACATTACTACTGTTCTGCAATCTCTCACATCTTTCTCTCTGCTGGAATACCTCAGACTAATACTTACATTTTTTTCCATGGGTTTTCATCCCTTCTGAGAGCATTCAGGCCTTCAAGCAGCTTTTTCGGGAGGTTTCCCCCACCCGTCACTCACCTGCTCCCCTCCTGCATCATCGCCCCCCCCCCCCCCCCCCACCCCCACCCCAGTGTGGTATCATGGAAGGTATGACAGAGACAGCTGAGGGGCTGCCCTGCTTTTTATCACCCTGACCCAGGGACACCCTTCTCGGTAGGATTTGCACCTTCGGCACACGGCTGAGTTTTTGCTGCGCCTCTCTTCTCTGTGAGAGCTGCTGTGCAGGTCGGCATCTCCCAGCATATTACACATTCTCTGGGATTTACTACCCCAAAATCACCTTGCACTTGTTGCATTTCTTGCTGGCAATCAACCAATCTCTTCCATCTGTTTTGTTTCAGCTGTCTGAGCCTGTGTTGGTACAAGTCCTTCTCAGGGCACCGCAAACAGAGAGAGACAAAGCTTCCTTTTCTCCAATAGTTCCTGGAAGATTTCCAGTACTCTTAGGTGAGCACCAACAGAGTGACAGCTGTGAGGTGACAGCCTGGCACTGGAGCTGGGCATTCTAAGCAGACAAGGAACCCTGGGGAACACCTGCAGAGAAATCTTGGTTCCTCTGTTGAGAAGCACTGGCCTTAGAGACAAAGCCGTCTTTGATCTGGCCACCAGCTGCAGCTCTCAGCAGTGCCCAGCTGCAGAGCAAAGGCCTGCACCTTCGTCTTGATCCAGGTGGAGAGAGCACTGCCAGAAACATAGCTTCTCTGCTCTGGTTGCAGCATCCCCAGGTGCCAAGCGCAGCCGCACCGTTAGCCTGTTGGAGAGGAACACAGCCCCTGTGAGAACCTCCTGCAGTCAGGGGACAAACAAGGCGTGTTCCACAATGGAAACAAGGGAAGTCTCTTCGCCACCCCCATTATACCCATCCAAGGCTTTCTGCTTACCTACCTGCTCTGTTGGACTCTACACTGGCAGAAATTTCAGCTCCTTGGGAAGAGCGTGGACTGAACAATTTCCTTTTCAGCCTTTCCCTCCTGACTGACAGACCAAACCCTACCTGGAGCCCACACAAGCCAAGCAGAAGGAGATCCTGCTAGGCTGCAGGGCGAGGCTTGTACCATCGCGGCAGCCACAGCCCTTGTGCTGACCGTGCCGCTGCTTCACATCTTGCTTGCTTGGTCAATGAAGTGGAAAGCAAAGTGTCAATCTGTAAAGAGTAAAGCAAAAAGCAAAGAACAGATCTTGGTTACTCACATGATGAAGCTGTGAGGAGGTTTGCATGCATCCAATAAAAATACTACAAAATCATATTTTTTCTTTAGCGCTCATTTAACTCAGAGCTGTGAACTGATGCCATCCCAAAACACAGTCAGCATCTGGTGGTACTTGGAGCACCAAGAAGAGAGTTTGGGATACTGGGAGGACACAGGGGCCTCACTGGGAGCAGATCTGGAGGTTACTGGGAGACTTGGGAAGGCACTGGGAGTACTAGAAAAGGATTTGGGAGTTACCGGGAGAAACAGGGAGAACACAGGGCCATGCTGGGAGCAACTGGGAAAGCATAAGAGAATACACAACTAACCAGATTGGAAAAGACCTTCAAGATCACCGAGTCCAACCGGTCACCCACCACCCTCTAATCAACTAAACCATGGTACTAAGTGCCTCATCCAGTCTTATTTTAAAGACTTGCAGTGATGGTGACTCCATCACCTCCCAGGGCAGCCCGTTCCTCATGAGTGTAACAATTGCAGACTTACTTGTGGTCTTGTTCTCCAAAGCACAATGTATAGGCCGCTCCTGACACAGACATACACACATATACAAAATGTATAAAACGCCAAGAGTCCTGCAGACAGGACTCCTAACAGGAGTGGAGAAACACTGGGTGTACCAGAAAAGAGAAACGGAGATAGAGGACCAATTCTGTCATCACTTACAGTTCCACACTTCAGTCATTATCGCATGCACTAGGAGCCCAGAGTTCCAAGTATCTCTAGGTACAGGTGAGCTAACTCAGACACTCAGGTAGAGCTATCATGTCTAAAAACCACACATTCTGCTTCTTTCAAAGGGAGGTTTGCTTCACTGCGCTATTGCTGCAAATCCTACTGCTTTTCTAGGTTGTGCCCGCCTCACTATTTAGGTGTAAGGGTGAAACACCTGCACCCTCTAGGTGTCACGGGTAACACAGTACTTGTACCTAACATTCATTTTGAACTTCAAATGTATTGAGGCAGCTTATATCAATGTCTCCATAAAGCAATTCAGCAATAACCCAAGCACACCATGTACACGTCTTCCTGACTTACCCATTGACACACTCAACATATACTGTTACTCCTCTTGATTCTTTCGGGCCGCTACAGACCGACACCCCCCACTCCGTCCACCCACCGCAGCCCGGCGGCGGCGCCCCAGCCCCACGGCCCCCCAGCCCCAGCCCCACGCAGCCCGGCGGCGGCGGCGGCCCCCCAGCCCCACGCAGCGGGCCCCACGCAGCCCGGCGGCGGCGGCGGCCCCCAGCCCCACGCAGCCCGGCGGCGGCGGCGGCCCCCCAGCCCCACGCAGCCCGGCGGCGGCGGCGCCCCCAGCCCCACGCAGCCCGGCGGCGGCGGCGGCCCCAGCCCCACGCAGCCCGGCGGCGGCGGCGGCCCCCAGCCCCACGCAGCCCGGCGGCGGCGGCCCCCCAGCCCCACGCAGCCCGGCGGCGGCGGCGGCCCCCCAGCCCCACGCAGCCCGGCGGCGGCGGCGCCAGCGCAGCCGGCGGCCCCCCCAGCCCCACGCAGCCCGGCGGCGGCGGCCCCCCAGCCCCACGCAGCCCGGCGGCCCGGCGGCGGCGGCGGCGGCGGCCCCCAGCCCCACGCAGCCCGGCGGCGGCGGCGGCCCCCAGCCCCGCAGCCCGGCGGCGGCGGCGGCCTGGCCCACGCAGCCCGGCACGCAGCGGCGGCGGCGGCGGCCCCCCAGCCCCACGCAGCCCGGCGGCGGCGGCGGCGGCGCAGCCCGGCGGCGGCGGCAGCCCCACGCAGCCCGGCGGCGGCGGCGCCCCACGCAGCCGGCGGCGGCGGCGGCGGCCCCACGCAGCCCGGCGGCCAGCAGCCCACGCAGCCCGGCGGCGGCGGCTCCCCAGCCCGCAGCCCCGGCGGCGGCGGCCCCCGGCCCCCCAGCCCCACGCAGCCCGCAGCCCGGCGGCGGCGGCGGCCCCCAGCCCCACGCAGCCCGCAGCCCGGCGGCGGCGGCCCCCAGCCCCACGCAGCCCGGCGGCGGCGGCGGCCCCCCAGCCCCACGCAGCCCGGCGGCGGCGGCGGCCCCCAGCCCCACGCAGCCCGGCGGCGGCGGCGGCCCCCCAGCCCCACGCAGCCCGCAGCCCGGCGGCGGCGGCGGCCCCCAGCCCCACGCAGCCCGGCGGCGGCGGCGGCCCCCCCAGCCCCACGCTGGCCCCAGCCGAAACCCCAACCACCTGCGGCCGCTGCTCTCCTACCGCCCCCACCTGCGGTGGATCCCAGGGTCCCGGCACCGTGAGCCTGGCGATAGCTCCAAGAACCGCCCCCTACCCGCAAACAGAGCCAAGACAGAGTCTTGCAGCTGTTAGTAGAAAAACCCCACAAAGCAGCAGAGGCTGGCACTAACCCGGTACACGGCGGAGAAGCTAGGAGCGCTAACAGCCACAACTCTTCACTGAGCCGTTTTAAACCATCCGGCGCCAGCGTGGGGAGGCGGTGCCAGCGTGGGAGGGCGGTGCCAGCGTGGGGAGGGCGGTGCCACCTTGGGCAGGGCGGCGAGGATTTGGGGAGCGCCGCCGGCATCTGGAATAGGAAGGTCGTTGTCGGTGTGGAGGGAGGCGCTGCTGGTGTCCCCCCTCCGTTTACGTCTCTCCAGGTCCCCTTTGTCTCCACACACTCCAGAGCTTACATGGTTTATTCCCTCAAGACTGTTGAGTTCTGAGCAGCTGAGGAGCCCTGGGGACACCTGTAGACAAATGTTCCTCCAATAGCTGTCAGAAAAAAATGATCATTCCCCCAGCAGGCAGCTCTGGCACCAAAGCTTTCTGTGATCGTTCTGTTTAGCTCAGCACCAGCTGCAGCTATCAGCATCACCAAATCTACACAGCAATGGCCTCCTCCCAGTGCCCTCCCCAGTCCCAGAAGTTTCCTCCCAGCAAAGGACTGGGAAAGAACTGAAGTGACTGGGAAGAAACTGGCGAGTGACTGGGAGGGCCCTAGGTGGAATCTGGGAGGGAAGGGGAGGGAAGGAGGAGGAAACTGTCAGAGACTGAAAGAAAACTGGGAGGAAACTGGTAGAGACTAAGAGGTAATGGAGGCTCAAGTGGGAGGCACTGGGAAGAACTGTGAGAGAGCTCCGAGGGAACTGGGAGGGACTGGGAACAACTGGGGAAAAAGTCCCAAACAGGACCCTAAATTGGCTCAAATGGCCC
>JAWKAJ010000240.1:0-20792 GCA_033816785.1 Picus viridis
CACCAATGACAATTACTCTCCTCTTTTTTTAAGGGAACAATTCCTGATGCAGAGGGCAGGCTTTAGGCAACACCGCAGATGGTGTGTCTTCTGTCTTCTCATTCACCTCACCCTCAATTTCCAGTGCCCCATATTTGTTTTGCAAGGGCAGCTGGGAAGGTGAGGGGAGCTGTGAGGATTTTACTGTGCATCTCCTAACAGGGACCTTTATCCATTTCCTGGTGCATCTTGGGTCACCTCCCTCTGCTAGGGGAGCCTGCAGAGCCTGGTTCCTCAAATCCAACTCCCTTTCACATTCCCTTACAGTCCTAAGTCTAGCAACTTCTTCCTTCAGTTCAGCATGTGCTGCTAGCTGCAATCGAGCGAGAAGACAAGCTCTCTTGCCAAATGGTGATCGTGTGGCTCAGCTCTCCCGCGTTTAAATTTGCTGTGGCTGACGTCATCTTCCCGAGCAGGCACGCAAGAAGATGAACCTGTCGGTCCTTGCTGTCTGACGAGGTCCTCCTGCCCCAAAAAGCTCCAAAAAGAAACCAAAATATAGTGCCTCTCAGCTTGAGCATGCTGGTCCCTGTGCTGGTCCCGGTGCCGGTCCCAAGCAGCTCTCTTGCCAAATCCTGTTTGTAGGATCAGACTAAGATAAAAACAAAGTAGAATGTTTTTCAGACTTAAGGGATTTGTTTCTCATTTAAAGAAGGAATAAATTATGTAAAGTGAGAGACTTTTAGCAAGAGGAATCTTTACAGAGGTTTTATTTCTTTGAAGACAGGCAGCAACAAACTTCATGCAATCAGCCTACTCTAGAAGAATTCTAACACACTATATGTTACCCTACCTTTGTATTAGCTTTCTGGTGTATTTTGGCCTTCCTGGCAACTACCTATGTCACAGACAATGCCTGTGCATTCAGGGGTTTTCTAGATAAAGATTTCAGATGTGTGGTTGTGAAAAATGCACCATAGTCAGAGAGTGGTTCACAGAATCACAGAATGAGAGAATGGTAGGGGTTGGAAGGGACCTTTGGAGATCATTAAGTCCAACCCCTTCCAAAGGCAGGTTCACCTAAAGAAAGTCACACAAGAACATGTCTAGGCGGGTTTTGAATGTCTCCAAAAATGGAGACTCCACCACCTCTCTGGGCAGCCTGTTTCAGTCCTCCATCACTCTGAAATACAGAAATTCTTCCTTATGTCCTTTCATTTTGTAGAAGTGTCATGGTCTTTCTTTCTTCGAAATGTGAGAAAAATCCAAATAATTTAAGATTTTTCTCATTCTCAGTCACCTGACATTTATATTCTGGGAAATTACTATCACAGGGCTATTTCCCCAAGGCAGGATGATCTAGAAAGTTTATTCCAGGTATCTGCCACACTTCGAGGAGCTTAAATTTTTTTGTTTGTTAGACCACCTGACTCCAAAACAGCTTTCTTTACAGTTGCTGTTTACAGCTAAATCAGAGAAGTGATGTCTGGTTCCTGCTGCTTTTCATCTTCATCAGTTGCTGTCTTACTGTCATACACTGCAAAAGGGTAAAGGGTAACTGTTTGCAGTGTTTTACAGATTCAGGTCATGTCACAATGACACAGCAGAGCACATCATTCTCCTCAAAAGAGAGGTAGTCATCTCTCACCTAAGAAGTCACGAGAAGTCATGTGACCACATTGTCTTGAATGCAAACTAGAAAAAAATACACTAAATGGCCAAACAAAATAAAATAGTACCTTGCGGGGGGAAAAAAGGCCTTTCCCTTATTATGTTTCAAACCTTCATAACTGTCTATTTTAACTTCCAAAATACTTCAATTATCATAACATTCAGATTCTTATTGAAAATTACATTGAAGTTAATATATTTCAATACACTTTATCAGTAATTAATATAACCCATTACATGTACAGTTGTTTCAGACACCTTTTCTGAATTATGAGTGCCATAAAGAGAAGGCAATTATTTTTTTGACTGCAGCACATTTTGCTAAATGCAAGTAAATAAGCAAGATGATGACAATAGAAAGAAAAATTTAAAAAAAAAAGCTGAAGCTGAATGTGAAGCTTAGCCTTAGTAGATACAGTATTTAGCAGGTTTCTGCAGTCTAGCCAAATCTGTTTATACAGCATTATTTCCAATACTGCATTTGAAATAACAATAATAAATTCTGTACATAATGCATTATGTAAGTTCAATAACATTCAGAGAAATTTTGTTAGGAGGCAGACCTGTACTCTGTTTTCTGTGCAAAATTTCTAAACCACAAAAACTTGTGAGTGTATGTACATACATGTGTACACAAACACATGCAAAATATCAGTATATAATTCCCCTCATATGTATCATTCATACCCAGCCGTTTGTCATGATTCAACCTTTCCACCGTGCTTTCAATCCCTTGCAAAGTTAGTGTTTTATTCAACACTATCTAAATCTAGTTAGAGTAACTCTGTCTGCTGAAATTGAAGTATCAAGTCAGAATATAGAAACCAATATCCAGCACATATTGTATCCTCTGCAATGATGTTTTTAGTTCCGTTTTACATTTGGTAGCTGTCCAACCATCAACCATGGCCATTAAGCCACGTCCAGAAGTGCCACGTCCACTCATTTCTTGAACACCTTCAGGGACTGTGACTCCATCACCTCCCTGGGCAACGTATTCCAATGCCTGAACAGTCTTTCCATTAAAAAAATGTTTCCTAATATCCAATCTAAACCTCCCCTGGCACAATTTAAGGCCATTTCCTCTCATTCTATCACCTGACACTAGGGAGAAAAGATCAATACCCACCTCACTACAACCACCTTTCCAGAAGTTGTAGAGAGCAGTAAGGTCACCCCTCAGCCTCCTCTCCAGAATAAACAATTCCAGTTCCCTCAGCCACTCCTCATAGACTTGTTCTCTAGACCCTTCACCAGCTTTATTGATCTTCTCTGGACTTGCTCCAGCAACTCAATGTTTTTCTTGTAGTGAGGGGCCCAAAACTGGGCACAATATTTGAGGTGCAGCCTCACCAGCATCAAGTACAGGAGCATGATCACTTCCCTACTCCTGCTGGCCACACCATTCCTGATACAGGCCAGAATGCTGTTCACCTTGGCCAGCTGAGCACACTGCTAGCTTATGTTCAAATGGCTGTCAACCAGCACCCCCTATTTTTTTTCTACCATGCAATTTTCCAGCCACTTTACCCAAAGCCTGTAGCATTGCATGGGTTTGTTGTGATCCAAGTGCAGGACCTGGCACTTGGCATTGTTAAACCTCATACAACTGACATCAGCCCGTTGATCCAGCCTGTCCAGATCCTTTTGCAGAGCCTTCCTACTCTCAAGCAGATCGACAGTCTCACCCAGCTTAGTGTTATTGACAAAGTTACCGAGTGTGCACTCAATTCCATTGTCCAGATCATTGATAAAGATATTAAAGAAAACTGGCCCCAACACTGAGTTTGCCTTCCCACGTTCTTTTATAAACTTTGACATGTATGAGATCAAGTAATTCTTATTTTTCCCTATGTCATGAAAATAAAACACAACTTTGCTCTAACATTTTTCTAAGAGAAATATACACGGTACTTGATTGCTGAAGAATAGCTTCCCGATCATGATGATTTTGGTTTAGCATCATACATCACTGTTATCTTGAAGTTAATTTTAAAAAATATTTGTTATTCTCTTTTGTGTACAGTACTCTATATAGGGATGATCTAGGGGAAATTGCACCCTACTTCCAACCAAAATATTATTTTTAAGAAACCATTGAATAAGCATGTTTTGTCTTTTGCTCTTCTGATTGAATTTTTTTTTTATGGTCTTTTTAGCTCACACCCAGATTGTGTCAGCTTCAGAACACAGCTCTAATGAAATACAGTGTTGTAAAAGTGTTCTCCATAGCTGTCTGTAATACTTTTCCTAAATAAATACGAATTAAAATCACAAGAGTAGACTGTGCATCAAAAGACTGTGCATCTCAGTTCTTGGCATCTGTGGATCTTGGCCAGTATTCTGTTTTGTCAGTTGAACCAAGTAAGAGTTGGTATAATGATCCTACTCAGTCTAACCAGAATCTTTTGTGTATCCTGCTAATGCTTTCTTCTCTATTCCTATAGCAGAGGAATGCAGGCCTCAGTGTGCTTTCACCTGGAGAGGAATCCAGCACACTTTCAACAGGTTGCCAATGGGCTGGATCCACAGCTCCAGCATCTGTCATGCAGTGATCCATGATGCTCTGGAGAAAGGTGGTGCTCCAGAACACATCCAGTTCAGCGATGATATCATCGACTGGGGTAAAACTGCTGAGGAAGTCTTTGAGAAAGGTAACAAAATCATTGCCATTCTCCTGGAAGATGCTTTCACCATTAAGCAAGACAAGGTGAAAGGACCTGCCAGAGAGATCCAGTTTCTGGGAGTGTGGTGGCACGATGGACGCCGACACATTCCAGTGGATATGGTAAACAGAGTCTCTACCATGGCAAATCCCATGAACAAGCAAGAAACTCTACGTTTCTTGGGGATAGTGGGATTTTGGAGACTGCACGTTCCTGGATATAGTCAGATGGTGAAACCTCTCTATGATGTGACTCGAAAGAGAAGCAGTTTCCAGTGGGGACCTGGACAACAAGCAGCCTTTGACCAGATAAAGCAAGAAGTAGTTCAAGCAATGGGTCTGGGACCTGTCCAAGATGGTCCAGACATTAAGAACATTTTGTACACGGCTGCAAGTGACAATGGTCCCACCTGGTGCTAGTGGCAAAGAGCTCCAGGTGAGACACGTGGACGTCCTCTTGGTTTCTGGAGTCGAGGTTACAGAGGTTCAGAGGCTAATTATACTCCAACAGAGAAAGAGATTCTAGCTGCCTATGAAGGAGTAAAAGCAGCTTCTGAAGTGATTGGAACTGAATCACAACTTCTCTTAGCTCCCAGATTACCAGTTTTGAATTGGATGTTCAAAGGCAAAGGTTTCACTCCTTCACATCATGCCACAGACTCCAAGTGGTCTAAGTGGATGGCTCTGATAACACAGAGAGCTCAAATGGGAAATCTTGAAAGACCTGGTCTGGTGGAGGTGATCACAAGTTGGCCTGAAGGTACCAACTGTACTAAACCTCCAGAGGAAAGAGTAACTCGTGCTGAGGAAGCTCCTCCTTACAATGACCTATCTGATGATGAAAAGAAATATGCTTTGTTCACAGACGGTTCCTGTCGTCTTGTCGGGAACAAGCAAAGGTGGAAGTCTGCAGTGTGGAGTCCGACACGCCGAGTTGCAGAAGCAAAGGCTAGAGAAGGAGAATCCAGTCAATTTGCAGAGGCAAAAGCTGTCCTGCTAGCTCCCGACGCAGCTGAACGTGAGAGATGGCCAAAGCTTTATCTCTACACCGACTCATGGATGGTAACCAATACTCTGTGGGGTTGGCCTAGGGACTGGGAAAAGAATGGTTAGCAGAGAAAAGGAAAGCCCATTTGGGCAGCTGACCTGTGGCAGGACATTGCTGACCAAATCGAGAGAATTCCAGTGAAGGTGAGACACATTGATGCTCACATTGCTAAGGGCAAACTGTTTGGGTATTTTCTCCCTCAGGAGAGGCTAAACCTGTCCAAGGGGTGGTTTCAGCTGAAGGTCCTGGTCACACTTATTGGGTAATGCAAGACAATGGTGAAATTCATTGTATTCCACAAAGAAATTTAACTTTAGCGGAGAGAGTTTAATTTCAGAGTGCTGTACAGATACATCGTGCCCAAGGAAGGATCCATGAGGGATCTACAGTGCACGAACCCTGAGAACCCTGAGAACCCGGAGTCAACTGAGAGTCCCTGTTACCCTTTTCTTCGCTTTGTCTGCGAAGAGATGAACTGTTCTCTGTTTGCTTGTTTCCTGGTTTTTCTTGGACTTCTGAATAATCTACATCTGAGGATAGTCGGAATGGACTATGAACTTTACTTACAAATTGTAGATATTGTTCTAGATTGGATGGACAGTACGAACAGCTTTTGAAATTGCTTAGAAGGGGTGGATTGTGACGGTTTCAGGCTGTGCCTTTAAGGAAAGGACAGCTACATAACCCTATAGCTGAATGTTTTGGTGTAAAAAGGAAAACAAAGATCATTCTAAATGAATTTCATTGGTAGATTAGTAGGAATGTAACTTTAAGGATTTTTAGTTTCAGCTTTGTCTGGACAGCTGTCTTCTTTCTGTTCTGTTCCTGGCGGTACTGACCTTGGACTAATGAGATAAGAAACTAATTTTTTTCTTCCCTTAACAGCTGCTTTGAACTAAGGGAATTTCCCTTAATATCCATTTTCTCTCTAATCCTTTTTGGAAAAGGGAGGAAGGGGGAAAAGGGGTTTTGGGGGGAACCCTCCTCCATCAGGAGGGAGTTTTCTGTGTTACGTTCTTTCCTGTATATTTTTTGTATGTACTGTAAATACTGTATATTCTGTATATATTCATTGCATTTTGTTCTGCTTGTAAAAAAATATAGCCTTTCCATTTGCTTCTCCGAGTGAGTTAGCTGTGGTTTGTGTGTGGGGGAAGAATTGAACTTTTCTCACTACCACAGTGCTCTTCAACAGTTGTTCACAGAAAAAAAAAGGCTAAGTGATAATCATTTTACTTAAGTATCCCCATGAAATGCAAACATAAATAATCTATCAACTCAAATCACAACACACACAACAGGCCACAACAACCCCATGCAGTGCTACAGGCTGGGGTCAGAGTGGCTGGAGAGTGGCCAGGCAGAGAGGGACCTGGGGGTACTGGTTGATGGGAGGCTGAACATGAGCCTGCAGTGTGCCCAGGCAGCCAAGAAGGCCAATGGCATCCTGGCCTGCATCAGGAACAGTGTGACCAGCAGGAGCAGGGAGGTCATTCTGCCCCTGTACACTGCACTGGTTAGGCCGCAACTTGAGTCCTGTGTCCAGTTCTGGGGCCCTCAGTTTAGGAAGGATGTTGTCTTGCTGGAACGTGTCCAGAGAAGGACAACGAAGTTGGTGAGGAGTTTGGCACACAAGCGCTACGAGGAGAGGCTGAGGGAGCTGGGGTTGCTTAGCCTGGAGAAGAGGAGACTGAGGGGTGACCTTATTGCTCTCTACAACTACCTGAAGGGAGGTTGTAGCCAGGCAGAGGTTGGTCTCTTCTCCCAGGCAGCCAGCACCAGAACAAGAGGACACAGTCTCAGGCTGCATGAGGGGAAGTTTAGGCTCGAGGTGAGGAGAAAGTTCTTCACTGAGAGAGTCATTAGCCATTGGAATGGGCTGCCCAGGGAGGTGGTGCAGTCACCATCCCTGGAGGTGTTCAAAAAGGGATTGGACATGGTACTTGAAGCCATTGTTTAGTAGTCATTAGGTCTTGGGTGTCAGGTTGGACTTAATGATCTTTGAGATCTTTTCTAACCTTACTGATTCTATGATTCTGTGACAAGCAGGCATTTAAATGGAGGACTCTGTTTCTTAAATGATTAACACCACGTAAACTATAATACTCAAATGAAGGGCAGCTGGAGATGGGCACTGTCAAGTGAAATAGATGACCTCTACAAAAAGTAGCTTTAAAAAAAAAAAAAGGTCAGCAAAAGTGTCTTGTAAAAATGAAGACAGGTCTAAATGGGTTGGATGTTATAGTTTCTATGGGTTTAACTCAGGAGCATAGTAAAGCTAGATAAATCCAGTCTGGTGGAATAACATCGTGCAACTCTGTACATGACACAGTACTTCAGCAAGTGACCTGGTATCAAACATATCCTTGCACTGGAAGGTTGGGAGCTCAATCCCCAGCTGGGGTTAAGGCTCAGCCTTAGCCCTTGACATGGATTTAACTGAAATCTGCTCTGTCTTCAAGGATCTAAAAGAATTCTTGTCAGTTTGAGTAAATAATGGAAGATCAAAGCTAGCTTACTTTCTGTACTGAGATTGCAGGAGACCACTGATCATCATTTAGTGTTATCTGACCTTTAGTCTGGATTCTCATACACACTCTCATCAGGTGAAAGGACATTTTAAACTCTTCAGCACAATAACAGTGTGGTAAAATACAATGTGGCAAAATACAATGTGGCTTGCAAGTATTTTACACAGAATTTAATTATTTTCATATCTTTGTGTGATACACAAACCAGAAACTGAAAAAAAAATTCCTCCCTCCTCTCCTTTCTGAGCTTCTATATATTTTACTTTTCAATTTTGTTTCCTGCAGTAAATGTGATATTTCTGTAATTTAAAGCTGTGTTCTGCAATATATTTTGTGACACTATCTTTGAACAATGAAAATGCTTCTTTCAACATGTATTTGAAAATTTGAAGATTGAGAAATATTTGGATTTTTGATCCACCGGTAAAACACATGTTTTAATTGCTAAAAAGTCAGTAACATACCTTAAAAGTGTTGTAATTTTCCAGACAGATTAAAGGACTATGCAATATCCCTACCAAAAATAGTGGAAACAAATCTGGACCAAGTCGCTGAATATCCTTTCTTCTTTTCCCTCTTTGTCCACACCAAGTGTCCTGCAGTCCTCAGCAGTGCATCTGAGAATTCACATATAATTTAGATTCATTCTACAGTTTCCTTTTATTTTTTCAAGAGGACTTCTGGCTGAAGCACTCACGGGCACCTCTGGAATGGAAGCTTGTAGCAGTTTGGGATGGGTGCCCTCTGCTGTGTTTACTTCCTGTGTCCAGAAGTCCAGCCCAGAGGGGCAGACACAGGAAATTAGGTATTTCATACCATAATTCTCTGCACCACTATAAGATTCAGTGCGGGGTCTAGCACTTCCTCTTTCTTCCTCGCCGTCACCCGGTCACTGGGGGAGATGTCTCCCGGCCATGGGCCCGGCTAGGCCCAAGGCCACAGGGGGATGGGCAGTCTCAGATCTGGCCAGCTGAGACGAGCCTAGCAGTGGCGGGGGAAGAAGGAGCCCTGGGGGTCTTGGATGTACCCCCAGGTGGGGATGGGATGTTTCTGGGTTTGCTTTGGGATCTCTTTTGTCACTGCACTTCTGGCTCTCTGTAAACATTCACCGCTTTCCATTTAAACTTTCCATCACTTTTGCAATCCGTTTGTCCAAGTCGTTATTTCTACCCATGGTGGGGAGGGGTCTGCCTTAACCCATTACAAAGCTATCCTAATTACTGAGTACAAGACAGCACCTTGTCAAACAGTCAGCATTAAAATAATGCAGGTCCTTTGGTCTTGCACAGCATAAGAGACTTCACGGAGTAGTGATCAAACAAATTCAATTCTTGCTTCCAAGACAGCTAAAATATTTTGGTATTTAAAAGTGTATTGCTTTTTAAGTTGTACAGCTAAGTGCATTAGGCTACACATGCTTCTACCTTCCTTTTATCCATCCAATGAATCTTTAGTTTCAGTGAAACATTGCAAACTTGAACTTTTTGAGATGCCTTTCCTCTGGCATCAGGAGAGGCAAGATCCTGAATCAATATAAGCAGGGAATTTGGTACATCTCTGCATTTCCCAAGAGTCGTAGGAAGAGTCCTTATCTGCAACACCTACTCTTAAGTTACCTTGCTGAAATGGTTACCAGGATGGGTGTGCCAAAGAAATGGGAGGTATTTTTCAGTTGCTCTGCAGGAAGGAGCAGGGTGTGAGAGAGCCTGGTCCTTCCTTGCAGACCAGCATGAACCACGCTGAACAGCGAGTTCTCAGGCTCTTTCACTCTGAGTACTCTGTCTGAGCAGTCTGAGCTTGTGTTCACATTGAAACACTTGAAGGCTTCAGTAACTGTCAAATATTCTACTATGTTGAAAATTGCAATGAGATTTTAAAAAAAATTTATACCTGGTGCCTATCATTTTAATAACTTTCCACTGCTTCCAAGGTGTGGGTCTTTGCTTCAAGCTGAGGATTTTTCCAAGCTATGTGAATCTTGTATTTTCCCTTCATCACTTGGCTTATTACTCTACAGGGAATGCTTCTTGGCTGCCACATTTTGGATAGCTCAGTGTGCAGCAGTAGATTCATGTGCGATATTGCTTGAAATCTCAGCATTTAATGAATGCTGTTAAATGAACTGGCCTATGTACAACCTGCAAAGTTTTTGAACAGGAAAGCAAATAAATGAAATAATATTGAAAACAAAATCTCCCAAGCACAGATAATGGAAGCCAGCTCAAATATATTCAATAACTAAATATGTGGTTTCATGCTGTATCTGCCCAGTCAAAAACAACAAATATAATAAAACCTCGCCCATTATCTGGGATAGTTTTATGGTTGAATAAAAACCTCCACTCATAACAGCAAACTTTCTAACCCTTCTACTGTAGTACCTCTATTTTCTGTAAAATTTGCCATTTGAACACAGAATGGCAGGTGATAATACAAAACATGTTAGAAAGGCAAAGAGTCAATTTGCTGCAGAAGAACAAAATAATAAATGTATTTTTACAGGTGTGCAACAGCACAAAATCTAGGAACTTAGGTATTGGTTAAGCCAACACATTTTATTAATAGGAAGACCCTTGATGAAAAAAATCTGTGGATTATGGGGAAGGAGTAGGGTGGAGAGTCAACAGCGGCTACAAATTCCCAGTGTACATGATTCACCCCGTATGGGTAAAAAGTAAAATTTCTTTAAATAAAAAGCTTCAATATGTAGGCTTTCATAGTGACTGATGAACAGATTTATTGGACATTTATTTTCATTGTACTTTGTATTTTTCTCTTAGACTCACATGGTGCTATATTTCTAACTATAGGTAAAAGCTGTAAGTTTTCCTAGCCTATAGAGGCCTATAGACAAGGTCTATAGAGGAGGTCAAATTATCCCTTAGAAACACTGAAAAGTCTTTCACTTGAGGAGTTATATTAGATTATTCATCAATATCCTGGTTCAGCTTTACCAGAAAATGTCCTGCTGAAGACCTGTTCGATGGAGCAATTCCCAAAGGGCCCCTTATTTTCTTTACAGGATATGCAGTAAGTCCTTTCATAGGAATATGAGAAAGGCATGTTCATCTGATTAAAGGAGTTCCAAATTTTTGGATTGTGGAGACTTTTTGCAGATGGGAATAAAAATATCTGATGCGCTTGCTCACACACACACATACAGATTAGAGAGTGGCTGAAAAATAATGTAACCTAGTTCTCATCAGTGTGTAGGATTGATTTTAGATGTTACATCTCTGGGGATTCATAACATGTTATTAGCAGTCAAAATGGTGCTAGAATAGCCATCATCACTGCACATTCCCATTTCTGTCATCTATGAAATCTAAACTGATTGTTTGCATCATGTTGCCCCTTATGAGCCGCATATCACATCTAATGCACACTTACACATTCATTTTACAAATATTTTTAGTTTTCGTTGCTCATTAGAAAAGAGTTTAAAAAGAATAAATCAGAAGATTTTATAGTTCCTCCTCCAAATTCCTGTGGGCAGTGTCTATTCTGGTAGGATCAGGCAAACACATCAGATCCAAGAGACTTGTGCTTCAAGCAGGCCCCTCCCAAGTGCTGTCAGGTACCACAGCTCACTGTCCTTTCCAGTGGCTTTTATAAATGTTTAAACTAAAGGAATTCATCTTCTAGCAGATGGGAAAGGCAGTGCCCTGGATTTTCACGTGGTTGAGTGTCCTATATGTCTTTGGTGCTTTCTTTACCCCTTTCCAAGCCAAATTCAAGCTTTATTTTTCTTTTTTTATCCCTGTAACTTTCCTGTTCAGATTCCCATTTGCAGAAAGAAAGATCACCGAATCACCAAGGTTGGAAGAGACCTCAAAGATCATCAAGTCCAACCTGTCACCACAGACCTCATGACTAGACCATGGCACCAAGTGCCACATCCAATCCCCTCTTGAACACCTCCAGGGACGGTGACTCTACCACCTCCCTGGGCAGCCCATTCCAATGGCTAACGACTCTCTCAGTGTGGAACTTTCTCCTCACCTTGAGCCTAAACTTGCCCTGGCACAGCTTGAGACTGTGTCCTCTTGTTCTGGTGCTGGTTGCCTGGGAGAAATGACCAACCCCTCCTGGCTACAACCACCCTTCAAGTAGTTGTAGACAGCAATGAGGTCTCCTATGACAACACTTGTGAAGGTAAAATTTAACTTTCAATTGTTGTCTTCCTTCTATTTTTCATGCCTCATAGAACTACTTATACTAATCTTCATTAGTTCTTTCAGGGTGCGGAAATCATCCATTCCTAATTCCAACAATGTCATAAACACTAAAACACAAAGGAATGTTATACAGCAGTATTAAGAGCAGCAGAAAAATATTTCACTCTGAAAATTCACTCTTGGGTGAGTGTCACTGTATATTATCAAAAATGTTGAAAGAAGGTGAAATCATTGTTTATATTATTTTGTTACTTGAAAACACTTCAGTGGAAGAATTTCTGTAATTAACTTTCTCCACCGTTTTCAGTCTTCCACTGACTCACTGGTGATAGGTGCCTCAGATCCTGAGAAGTCCCTCCCCAGCCTTCTTGTAGGCCCCCTTCAGATGCTGGAAGGCCACAATTAGGTCACCTCAGAGCCTTCTCTTCTCCAGAAAGAACAGCCCCAACTCCTTCAGTCTGACCTCATAGGAGAGGTGCTCCAGCCCTCTGATCATCCTCGTGGCCCTTCTCTGGACACCTTCCAGCACATCCATATCCCTCTTGTAAGAGGGGCTCGAGAACTGGATGCAGTACTCCAGGTGGGGTCTCACCAGAGCTGAGTAGAGGGGAAGAATCACCTCCTTGACCTGCTGGCCACACTTCTCTTGATGCAGCCCAGGATCTGATTGGCCTTCTGGGCTGCAAGTGCACATTGAGAGCTCACGTTGAGCTTCTCCTCCACCAGCACCCCCAAATCTCTCTCTCTGCTTTCCAGCCAGTCCCTGCCCAGCCTGTATTTGTGCCTAGGATTGCCTCGACCCAGATACAGGACCCTGCAGTTGGTCTTGTTGAAGCTCATGAGGTTGGCTTGTGCCCACCTCTCCAGCCTGTCAAGGTCCCTCTGGATGGCATCCCTTCCCTCCAGCGTGTCTGCTGCACCACACAGCTTGGTGTCATCAGCAAACTTGCTGAGGGTGCACTCAATGCCACTGTTCATGTCACCCACAAAGATGCTGAACAAGACTGGTCCCAGGACTGGTCCCTGAGGGACTCCCGCGTGTCACTGGCCTCCACTGGGACATGGACCCATTGACAGCCACTCTTTGGGTGCGGCAGCCATCAAGCCAGTTCTTTATCCATCTAGTGGTCCACCCATCAAACCCATGTGTCACCAGTTTGGAGACCAAGATGTGGTGCGGGACAGTGTCGAAGGCTTTGCTCAGGTCCAGATAAACGACACCAGTTGCTCGCCCCTCATCTATTAATGTTGTCACCTGTTCATGGAAGGCCACCAGGTTTGTTCAGGCAGGATTTGCCCTTGGCAAAGCCATGCTGACTGTTCCAAATCACCTCTTCACTATTCTTCTGAGTCAGTAGTGCCTCCAGGAGGATCTGCTCCATGATCTATCTGGGCACAGAGGTGAGACTGACTGGCCTGTAGTTCCCAGGTTCCTCCTTCTTACCTTTTTTGAAAATGGGAATAATGTTTCCTCTTTTCCAGTCTGTGGGGACTTCCCCAGGCTACCATGACTTTTGGAATATAATAGTGAGGGGTTTAGCAACCTCATCTGCCAGGTCTCTCAGTACCCGTGGGTGTATCCCGTCGGGTCCCATGGACTTGAACACTTTCAGGTTCTTCAGGTGATCACGAACCTGATCTTCACTTATGATGGGCAGTTCTTCCTCCCCGTCCCTGGCATCATCTTCCATGACACCAGGAGTGTGGCTAGAGGCCCTTACAGTGAAGACTGAGGTAAAGAAGTTATTGAGTACCTCAGCCTTTTCCACAGCACTTGTGGCCATTTCACCAGTTTCCTTTCTGAGGGGGCCCACACCTTCCCTAGTCTTCTTCTTGCCATTAATATACCTGTAGAAATTCTTAGTATTCCCTTTAACCTCCTGGCTAGATTCAATTCCAACTCTGCTTTGGCTTTCCTAACCAGGTCTCTTGCTGCTCGAGCAGCTTCCTTATATACCCCCTGTTCTAGCTGTCCTTCCCTCCACTTCCTGTAGTTTCCTTTTGAAGTAATAGTGTGTCCAGTAGCTCCTTGCCAACTGTCTTTCCATTGAGCTGAGTGGGCTGAGCACTAGTTTTGTCTTTGTTCTGGAAAAAAAGTTAAAATTAATTTTTGCTCCTCAAAGGAGGCGGCAACATGTGCAAAAGACCAACAGCTGCACCATCACATTTGAATCTTCAACGTCTATCCAACCGGAGAAACAGATGTGAATTTGGAACAGATTTGAGGACATTTCTCCCTTAGTGCACCACTAACACTGACACAGGAGGCAGAAGATTAAATCCTAGGACTTCCATTTATGTAAAGCACATATGTAAAGTAACACCTTAAAGAAAAGACATTTTATGTGTCCGTGAAACAGCCTGATAACTAATGGATTTCCCCCAAAATCAGTGGTTTTGCTTGCAAAAGAAAAATAAGTGTGTGGAGGTAAAGAGCATAGGATCACATGATCACACTCAATGAACAGGCCATTTTTTAAAAAGTACCTTCCATATTTATATGTAGCAACTGCTCTCCCTGCAAAGTTCCCTGGGATCCTGGCATGTTTACCTTTTTATATTTGTTGTGAAAATTGATAAGTTATTTGGATAAATCTCTGATCTTGTGATCAATTTAAAAACAAAAAGATTTTCTGGGGTTCAGTGAATTTCAGCTCATTTAAAATTAGCTATTAAGGAATCCTCTGGGTTTCATTTTCATAGATGTTTCTTACCATATAATCACATATGAGAACATACAATACAATAATACAATACAATACAATACACCAGGTTGGAAGAGACCTTCAAGATCATCGCGTCCAACCCATCAACCAATCCAACCCACCTAAGCAACTAAACCATGCAGCCAAGCACCCCATCAAGTCTCCTCCTGAACACCTCCAATGAAGGTGACTCCACTACCTCCACGGGCAGCCCATTCCAATGGGCAACCACTCTCTCTGTATAGAACTTCCTCTAACATCCAGCCTAAACCTGCCCTGGCGCAGCCTGGGGCTGTGTCCTCTTGTTCTGGTACTGGCTGCCTGGGAGAAGAGACCAGCCTCTGCCTGGCTACAACTTCCTTCAGGTAGCTGTAGAGAGCAATAAAGTCACCCCTGAGTCTCCTTTTCTCCAGGCTAAGCAACCCCAGCTCCCTCAGCCTCTCCTCGTAGCCGCTTGTGTGGCAAACCCCTCACTGACTTTTGTTGCCCTTCTCTGGACACTTTCCATCAAGACAACATCCTTCCTAAACTGAGGGCCCCAGAACTGGACACAGTACTCAAGGTGCGGCCTAACCAAAGCACAGTACAGGGCACAATGACCTCCCTGCTCCTGCTGGCCACTGTTCCTGAAGCAGACCAGGATGCCGTGGCCCTCTTGGCTGCCTGGGCACACTGCAGGCTCATGTTCAGCCTCCCATCAACCAGTACCCCCAGGGTCCCTCTCTGCCTGGCCGCTCTCCAGCCACTCTGACCCCAACCTGTAGCACTGCATGGGGTTGTTGTGGCTTAATGTGCAGAACCCAGCACTTGGATGTGTTAAATCTCATGCCCTTGGACTCTGCCCATCTGTCCAGTCTGTTGAGGTCCCTCTGCAGAGCCTCTCTACCCTCCAGCAGATCAACTCCTGCCCCCAGCTTGGTGTCATCCGCAAATTTACTGATGATGGACTCAATGCCCTCATCCAGATCATCAATAAAGATGTTGAAGAGCATGGGGCCCAGCACTGATCCCTTGGGGCACACCACTAGTGACAGGCCGCCAGCTGGATGTGGCACATTCACCATCACTCTCTGGGCTCGGCCCTCCAGACAGTTCCTAACCCAACACAGTGTGCTCCTGTCCAAGCCATGGGCTGCCAGCTTGGCCAGGAGTTTGCTGTGAAAGGGATGGTGTCAAAGGCCCTTGCTGAGGTCCAGATAGACCACATCCACAGGCCTCTCTACATCCACCAGGCGGGTCACCTGATCATAGAAGGAGATCCAGGTTGGTCCGGCAGGACCTGCCCTTCCTAAATCCATGCTGGCTAGGCCTGATCCCTTGGCCATCCTGTAAGTGCTGTGTGATCGCACTCAAGATGACCTGTTCCATAATCTTGCCTGGCACTGAGGTCAGGCTGACAGGCCTATAATTCCTGGCTCATCCAACCGGCCCTTCTTGTGGATGGGCACCACGTTGGCCAGCTTCCAGTCTTCTGGGACCTCTCCAGTGAGCCAGGACTGCTGCAAAATGATGGAAAGTGGCTTGGACAGCTCATCTGTCAGCAATCTCAGCACCCTAGGATGGATCCCATCCGGTCCCATAGCCTTGTGGGGTCCAAAGCGGCTCCAGAAGATCTCGAACTTCCTCCTGGTGCAGCGGGAAACTATGCAGCTCTCTGGCTCCTTCTGCCAGCTCTGCAGGCCAGCTGTCTGGAAGACGTTCTGCCCTGCTAGTGAAGACTGAGGCAAAGAGGTGTTAAGTACCTCTGTTTTTCCTCATCCTTTGTTACAACGTTCCCCTCCGTGTCAACCAAGGAGTGGAGTTGCCTTTGCCCTTCTTCTTGCTATTGATGTATTTATAGAAGGACTTTTTGTTGTCCGTCACAGCAGAGGCCAGTCTAAGTTCTAAATGGGCTTTTGCCTCCTAATTTTCTTCCTGCATGTCCTAGTGTAGTGGGTTGAATTGAGATGAGTTAATTCTCTCACAGCATCTTTCTAGTGCTGTGGTTTTTTGCAGCAGTAGTTGATAACACAGCAGTGTTTTGGCTGCGGCTGAATCTAGTATCCAGGCTGTGTCCTTTCTTGTTGCCTGCCCCAAGAGTGGATCAAGGGGCAGGCAAAATCTTGGGGAGGGACACAGCTGAGCCAGCTGACTCAGACTGGCCAAAAGTGTTATACCATATGACATCAACTCAGGTATAAGAATGAAGTGGAAGAAGGAAGTGTGGGGATTCGTCCATGGCGTTCATCCTCCCAAGGAACCACCAAGCTTAGAGAGCCCTGCTTCCCGAGACCGACCACCGTCCTGCTGATGGGAAGTAGAGACTAACATCTCTTGCTCTGTTTTTCTGCTTCCGCGCGGTCTATTGCTATTTGCTTATTAGTGTTATTAAACTGCTCCTATTTTACTCTCTGGCTTCTGTTATATTTTCCTTTCCTTCTTCCCCTGTTTGCTTAAAGAGGGGGAGTGATAGAGCGGCTTTGGTGGGCATCTGGCCCCCCCGGCCAGAGCCAAACCACCACACCTAGCAACATCCCTAAACACTCCATGGGTTGCCTCCCCTTTCTTCCAAAGATAATACACCCTCTTTTTTTCCCTTAGTTCTATTAAAAGTTCATTACCCATCCAGGCTGGCCGTCTGCCCTGGCGGCTCATCTTCCGGCACACTGGCACAGCCTGTTCTTGCACCTTCAATAGTTCTTCCTTGAAGTAGGTCCAGCTCTCCTGGACCCCTTTGTTTTTAAGGGCTGTTTCCAAAGGAACCTTCTGAATTAGTTCCTTGAGTAGCCTGAAGTCTGCCCTCCGGAAGTCCAGAGTGGAGATCTTCTTGCTCCCCCTCTTGGCTTGGCTGCATACCGAAAACTCAATTATCTCGTGGTCACTGGTGCCTAAACACCCTCCGACCACCACATCACCCACCAGCCCTTCCCTGTTGGTGAAGAGGAGGTCAAGCATAGCCTCACCCCTGGTAGGCTCACGCAAAAAAATGTGTACATGCACTGCAGCTGGGCTGCTGGTTTCACCTCTAGCTCTTGCTTATCACCCCCAAACTCCTGCCTGAGGGTACTGGTTTCAGCCCCTTTCCCCTTCGAAGCTAGTTTAAAGCCCTGTCAATGAGACCTGCCAATTCCCTTCCCAGAATCTTTTTACCTTTGGGGGATAGGCCATTTTTGTATACTGTGACCTTTCCCAGTCACAGTCCCTGAAGGTGTTCAAGAAATGAGTGGACGTGGCACTTCTGGACGTGGCTTAATGGCCATGGTTGATGGTTGGACAGCTACCAAATGTAAAACGGAACTAAAAACATCATTGCAGAGGATACAATATGTGCTGGATATTGGTTTCTATATTCTGACTTGATACTTCAATTTCAGCAGACAGAGTTACTCTAACTAGATTTAGATAGTGTTGAATAAAACACTAACTTTGCAAGGGATTGAAAGCACGGTGGAAAGGTTGAATCATGACAAACGGCTGGGTATGAATGATACATATGAGGGGAATTATATACTGATATTTTGCATGTGTTTGTGTACACATGTATGTACATACACTCACAAGTTTTTGTGGTTTAGAAATTTTGCACAGAAAACAGAGTACAGGTCTGCCTCCTAACAAAATTTCTCTGAATGTTATTGAACTTACATAATGCATTATGTACAGAATTTATTATTGTTATTTCAAATGCAGTATTGGAAATAATGCTGTATAAACAGATTTGGCTAGACTGCAGAAACCTGCTAAATACTGTATCTACTAAGGCTAAGCTTCACATTCAGCTTCAGCTTTTTTTTTTAAATTTTTCTTTCTATTGTCATCATCTTGCTTATTTACTTGCATTTAGCAAAATGTGCTGCAGTCAAAAAAATAATTGCCTTCTCTTTATGGCACTCATAATTCAGAAAAGGTGTCTGAAACAACTGTACATGTAATGGGTTATATTAATTACTGATAAAGTGTATTGAAATATATTAACTTCAATGTAATTTTCAATAAGAATCTGAATGTTATGATAATTGAAGTATTTTGGAAGTTAAAATAGACAGTTATGAAGGTTTGAAACATAATAAGGGAAAGGCCTTTTTTCCCCCGCAAGGTACTATTTTATTTTGTTTGGCCATTTAGTGTATTTTTTTCTAGTTTGCATTCAAGACAATGTGGTCACATGACTTCTCGTGACTTCTTAGGTGAGAGATGACTACCTCTTTTTGAGGAGAATGATGTGCTCTGCTGTGTCATTGTGACATGACCTGAATCTGTAAAACACTGCAAACAGTTACCCTTTACCCTTTTGCAGTGTATGACAGTAAGACAGCAACTGATGAAGATGAAAAGCAGCAGGAACCAGACATCACTTCTCTGATTTAGCTGTAAACAGCAACTGTAAAGAAAGCTGTTTTGGAGTCAGGTGGTCTAACAAACAAAAAAATTTAAGCTCCTCGAAGTGTGGCAGATACCTGGAATAAACTTTCTAGATCATCCTGCCTTGGGGAAATAGCCCTGTGATAGTAATTTCCCAGAATATAAATGTCAGGTGACTGAGAATGAGAAAAATCTTAAATTATTTGGATTTTTCTCACATTTCGAAGAAAGAAAGACCATGACACTTCTACAAAATGAAAGGACATAAGGAAGAATTTCTGTATTTCAGAGTGATGGAGGACTGAAACAGGCTGCCCAGAGAGGTGGTGGAGTCTCCATTTTTGGAGACATTCAAAACCCGCCTAGACATGTTCTTGTGTGACTTTCTTTAGGTGAACCTGCCTTTGGAAGGGGTTGGACTTAATGATCTCCAAAGGTCCCTTCCAACCCCTACCATTCTCTCATTCTGTGATTCTGTGAACCACTCTCTGACTATGGTGCATTTTTCACAACCACACATCTGAAATCTTTATCTAGAAAAATTCCTGAATGCACAGGCATTGTCTGTGACATAGGTAGTTGCCAGGAAGGCCAAAATACACCAGAAAGCTAATACAAAGGTAGGGTAACATATAGTGTGTTAGAATTCTAGAGTAGGCTGATTGCATGAAGTTTGTTGCTGCCTGTCTTCAAAGAAATAAAAACCTCTGTAAAGATTCCTCTTGCTAAAAGTCTCTCACTTTACATAATTTATTCTTCTTTTAAATGAGAAACAAATCCCTTAAGTCTGAAAAACATTCTACTTTGTTTTTATCTTAGTCTGATCCTACAAACAGGATTTGGCAAGAGAGCTGCTTGGGACCGGCACCGGGACCAGCACAGGGACCAGCATGCTCAAGCTGAGAGGCACTATATTTTGGTTTCTTTTTGGAGCTTTTTGGGGCAGGAGGACCTTGTCAGACAGCAAGGACCGACAGGTTCATCTTCTTGCGTGCCTGCTCGGGAAGATGACGTCAGCCACAGCAAATTTAAACGCGGGAGAGCTGAGCCACACGATCACCATTTGGCAAGAGAGCTTGTCTTCTCGCTCGATTGCAGCTAGCAGCACATGCTGAACTGAAGGAAGAAGTTGCTAGACTTAGGACTGTAAGGGAATGTGAAAGGGAGTTGGATTTGAGGAACCAGGCTCTGCAGGCTCCCCTAGCAGAGGGAGGTGACCCAAGATGCACCAGGAAATGGATAAAGGTCCCTGTTAGGAGATGCACAGTAAAATCCTCACAGCTCCCCTCACCTTCCCAGCTGCCCTTGCAAAACAAATATGGGGCACTGGAAATTGAGGGTGAGGTGAATGAGAAGACAGAAGACACACCATCTGCGGTGTTGCCTAAAGCCTGCCCTCTGCATCAGGAATTGTTCCCTTAAAAAAAGAGGAGAGTAATTGTCATTGGTGATTCCCTCCTGAGGGGAACAGAGGGCCCCATAGAATCATGGAATCAACAAGGTTGGAAAAGACCTGTGTGGTAGAGTGAGAAAGCTCACACGCACACACAAAAGAATCCACAGCTAACTCAGCCAGAGAAGCAGATGAAAGCTATATTTACAAGCAGAAATGGAATGCAATGAATATGTACAAAAATATATAATATTTACAATATATATAGAAATATACAGCAA